>CATQJL010000316.1:70685087-70798207 GCA_958299035.1 Cylicocyclus nassatus
CGAAGTGTATGTGTGCCAAGTTTGGTACGGATCGGTTTAGAAATGGAATTTTCAATTCGGAGCATACGTACAGACAGACATACATACAGACATACAGACGAACAGGCATTCAGCCTTATACAGTGACCGCCAAAAAGTTGCGGACAAGCCGCCCTCCTTTTTTCATCGCTCATTTCCAGATGGAAAACAAAGATGAAAAAATGATCTGATTGCATGTAGTGATAGAGCTCATCAAGAGCTACAACCCAGACTTCGCGCTTTCTGGAAAACATGTATTATAAAAATTTAAAAAATGTTTTTCTGAAAAAAGTCCGAAAATGGACGCGTCACAATTTCGCGGACATTAATTCTTCGAACGCGTAAATTTTCTTTTAGGTCTTTTCTTGGGGCAAAAACAGAAGTTTTCCGGACAGGTAAGCATAGTATATTGTAGAACTCATCGAGGACAATAATATGGTAGTGATTACTTTCAAAAAAACTCAAGCTTGAATTTTATTTTGCTTCTTTTCAAAAAATAAATTTTAATTCCCTGCTTCAAGCCAAATTTCTTCACATGGAAACCCATTCAAGACATCCAAACGAAGCTATTCGGATAAAATGGATGCCCTTTGTTATCTTCCATGCATCGGACGTGTGCTGGAGAGTTTCTTTGTCAAAAATGGCTCTTGACAGTGCGTGCACATGACCCCACCTGCACC
Organism: Cylicocyclus nassatus; assembly: GCA_958299035.1. Taxonomy (NCBI): domain Eukaryota; kingdom Metazoa; phylum Nematoda; class Chromadorea; order Rhabditida; family Strongylidae; genus Cylicocyclus; species Cylicocyclus nassatus. Next base: position 70,685,786 of record CATQJL010000316.1, read on the forward strand.
TCACCACTGATTTGCACCGCTTTGCAGGCTTGTAACTCAGCCGGCAATCATTCTACGAGCACGCATGTAGGCTCATTCGAAAGAGCATAACTTCCTGGACACGATGGTGTGCAAAAGAGTTGGGTATGACAAACAGCGGAGAAATGGCGGATGGGGTGTCAAAGCGCAGCTTCAGTGGTAGGCTAAGGATTTTTCAGCTAAAGTTAGAAAGGGCTCCTTTCGCTACCAACTTTATCCTACGAGTTCAAAACTGTCAATTTTCGTGCAATGGATCCATTTCGGAGCTCTAAGACTGTTCTTGTGTTGATAAGAGCCTTCACTCCATTCATCTCCAGTGCTGCGCTTTGACACCCCATCCGCCATTTCTCCGCTGTTTGTCATACCCAACTCCTTTGCACACCATCGTGTCCAGGAAGTCATGCTCTTTCGAATGAGCCTACATGCGTGCTCGTAGAGTGATTGCCGGCTGAGTTACAAGCCTGCAAAGCGGTGCAAGTCAGTGGTGAGGTGCAGGTGGGGTCATGTGCACGCACTGTCAAGAGCCATTTTTGACAAAGAAGCTCTCCAGCACACGTCCGATGCATAGAAGATAACAAAGGGCATCCATTTTATCCGAATAGCTTCGTTTGGATGTCTTGAATGGGTTTCCATGTGAAGAAATTTGGCTTGAAGCAGGGAATTAGAAGTTATTTTTTGAAAAGAAGCAAAATAAAATTCAAACTTGGGTTTTTTTGAAAGTAACCTCTACTCGATTCTTGTCCTCGATGAGTTCTACAATATAGTATGTTTACCTGTCCGGAGAACTTTTGTTTTTGCTGCAAAAAAGACTTAAAGGAAAATTTTCGCGTTCGAAGAATTATTGTCCGCGACATTGTGACGCGGCCATTTTGGACCTTTTTTAGAAAAAGTTTTTTACAATTTTTAGGATACATGTTTTCAGAAAGCGCAACGTGTAGGTTGTAGCTCTTGAAGAGCTCTATCACTCCGTGCAATCCAACTATTTTTTCATCTTTGTTTTACATCTGAAAATGAGCGATGAAAGAAGGAAGGCGGCTTGTCCGCAACTTTTTGGCGGTCACTGTATATAAGACTAGCGACTCTACGGGTCGCTAGTAAGTGGGTGGGGTCAGATACATTGATATCTGCCTTTGATTAACTAAAAATCCCATGGAAGAGATTTTCCATTTTCTCATCGACCTTTCGCGTTCAAGAGTAGTAGTAGAAACAAGGCACCATGCTCTCAAGGAAAAAGCTACTAACATTGAATATCTGCAAAGCATCTTTGCTGTTCCTCTCGCAAATACTTCGCCCAGATACGACAGCTCTCAAACAAGGAAGCTACCTCCAATGTCACCTATTCAGACAGATTATTCATCACAAAACTCAGATTGATTTCCAGGAAAAGTATCATGCTATAGAAAGCGTCATGTTGTGTTTTCCAGCAGCAGAAAAACCCAGATAATATGAATAAAACGAAGCAGCATTTCTTTAATGATGTCTTGCCAGTAAAAGGACTCATTTCTAAGGCCCGTATGCACGTACATGCCCGCTGGGAGGGGAGGGGATCTGAGGGGATGCTTCATATCGCTACTCTACGTATCTTTCTTCTTCCTGTTCTATCTTGCTTATGAAGGTTCTCACGCCCTTATACCTGCGCATAATGGATGCCAGGTTACTGGCGTGATTGATTTGATTTTCAATATCTTGTGTGATCTCTTGAGATCCCCTGGGAATCCCCAGAAGAACCTCTTTATTCCAACGCCATTTATCTCTCTCCCTGAAAACTCAATAAAACGCTGTAAAATTGCACTGTGGATATACTACGGCGCTGCTAAAGATGACTACAGTAGAAATAAGTGAAATCTCAGGATAACGAGATCTTCGGCAATAGCTAGCGCGAGCCAGGGATCATCGAAAAGTTCACAATCTTCTGATTCCATTTCTTTTGTCGAAAATATGCTTAGCAGTGTCGTAGTATATCCTCAGTACAATTTTGCAGCTTTTTTATTGACTTCTCAGGAAGATAAATCACTTTGAAAATGGGAGTGATCCCTAGTGGATCCCCTGGGGCAGTGGCGGTCCCAGGATTTCGGATCGAGGGGGGGGGGGGGGGAGGAGGGGGCGCGGCAAAAAATTTCAAAATGAAGGTGCGTGGCGTTAGCCACGCACTCCGAAAAAACTTTTGGGGTGTTTCTTAAAATTTTGTCTACCACTGCCCTAGGGATCCCATGGGGATCACACAAAATGGCAAAAAACCAATCTTGTATGGAAGTAACCTGGCATCCATTATGTGCAGGTATAAGTGTATGAAAAACTTCATACGCAAGATAGAGAAAGAAGAAAGATACGTAGAGTAGCGAGATATGACGCATCCCCTCTCAGATCCCTTTTCCTCTCCAGCGAGGATGTACGTGCTTATGGGCCTTAGAACATAAAGCTGGTTCAACGCCCTCTGAGGGGCAATCTTACCAAAATTGTCTTGTCTCATAAAACCCTAGGTCTTTCCTTCCCTCGGAATCAAGCAGCTCCCTGTGCTTTGCTTTTAGGGGCAAAAGAGTGGCCTTTGCGAAGTAGAAGGACCAAACTTTGCGAATAGGTCCTGTCGCATGGGTCTGTTCTTCCCTCAAGGCCAAGCTCCCTGTGCTTTCTGCTTTCAGAGACAGAAGTATGGTTAAGTAGAAGAGACTAGAAGTAAATTTCCAACAAGTTCTTCTATAATTAAACACTGATTAACACCTAGAAATTTTTGGCGCAAATATGTATTTTGATATCCGAGGTCATGAGTCCTTACCTCAAGACCAAGTTCCCTGTGCTTTCTTGCTTTTAAAGGCAGAAGTGTGGTATTTAAGTTTTGTATTTTTTGCAAAGTTTGAGGGGCCAAAAGTTTCAGTGGAAATGTCCTGTCACAAGAAGCATATGGGTTTGTACTTCCCTTGAGGCTAAGTTCCCTGTGTAGTTCTGCTTTCATGAGCTGAAGTATGGTTTTTGCAAAGTAAAAGGGCTAGAAGTGAATTTGAAGCAAGTTTCTGTATAATTGAGCAATGACAGCCAGAAACTTTCGGCGAAAATATTTTGCTGCTTGAGTTTTTGTCCTTTCTTCCCTCGAGACCGAGCTCCCTGTGCTTTTTTGCTTTTAAGGGCAGAAGTATGGTTTTTGCGAAGTAGAAGGGTCCAGAAGTGAATTTCAAACAAGTTCCTGTATAATTAGGTATTGACACTTAGAAATTCTTAGCGTAAATATCTTGCCGTCTAGTCTACAAGCCTTTTCTTCCCGAGACCAGGCTATTTGTGCTTTTCTGATTTTAGGGGCAGATGTAGGATTTTCATAAAGGTAAAGGGGCCAAAAGTGAATCTATAGCAACTTTAGGTGAATTTACCGTCTTCATCATTTCCGAAAGTGATTATAGAAAGCGCAGCATGCTCATTTATCCCCACCCCAGTGCCAATTCTCAGCCTCGAAGCTTCAACTTTGAAAGAGGAAGAAGTCAATTAAAAGTAATGTGTATTCTAAACAGTTATTATATTCGAGTAAGCGTGCATACATACAACTTTGTGTCAAATACCAGCCGTGTAGCCCTAATTTTACAAAGAACTAGTTGGCAAACCCGGCTCCGCCCGGGCCTGTCATTATTATATTCGTAATCAGCATGCTCGATTACCCCCCTGTGCCAACTCCCAGCCCTGTAGCTCAAATTTTGCAAAAAATCAATAAAATCGATATCGATCGATAACGAAAAGTAGCCTATGACACGCTCCCTGCCCCGAAGTATATGTGTGCCAAGTTTGGTCCAAATCGGTTCAGAAATAAAAATTTCTATTCCGCACATACGTACAGACAGACATACAGACAGACAGACATACAGACAGACATTCAGCTTTATATATAAGATAGATAAAATCGATTACTTTCAAGAACACTCGTTATAATCGTAATCGGATGCGCGCTCACCCCCTGTGCCAACTCCCAGCCGCGTAGCTCCAACTTTGCGAAAAATCGATGAAATCGATAGAAGTAATGACCATTTTCAGTGATGGTTATCATATTCGTAATCAGCATGCTCGCTTACCCCCCCCCCCCCCTGTGCCAACTCCCAGCTCCGTAGTTCAAAGTTTGCAAATAATCTAATTTCGGTAGAAGTATTGTTTATTTTCAAAAGGGGTGTATTTGTAATCAAAATCCATGATCTTACCCTCATATGCCAAATCCCGATTCTGCTCAAGCAAAATCGAAAAACTGCTTCAGAGTGGAGCCATTATCAATTACTATCTCACCATAACATGCCGCTATGCTTAACCGAAAACAGCAGACACGAAAACACCAACGACCACAAAAATACCATCGGAAACCTACAGACAGCATCAACAACATGCAGGCATGCTTGTCCACCAATCTACAGACAAGTGCACCATTCAATCTTATAGATATATCGTCAAGTCATTCGTAACTCAATATGCCTAGTGCACACTAAACACGCTAACTGACGAACATCAAAATTAGAAGCTGCTCATTTACATTGAATTCTGCTTGTTTCCTTGTCTCTTTTGTTTTTGTTGATCACACGTTAGTCAATAGAACACATTTCTACGATTTCTTAGGTTAGAAAGTTTTTACTGGAAAGTCACCAGTAAGGGTACCGTCGCTTATAGGGCTTGCTGTGCATCTCACACGTTAAGTTACAAATGACTCGAGGTTAGAATGATTGATATACTGCCTTAAATGTTAAATGAACTGTTTACCATTTCATGCCCTGTGAGGTTAGCATAGATTGTATACGACCGTATACAAATTTCGGTTACTTCAAAATTTATTCTAGAAATTCTGAAAAACAAGCCATAGAGCTACAAAAAATTGTTGGCAAAAAGTGCAATAGGCAAGTGCATTGCAGCTGGCAAAAAGAGCTTCCCTTATCTGCTGACAATAAAACTCCCCCAGAAGACTCGACTAAATTTTTTGGAAATTGGCGAAAATCAGACATGGTTGATAGGGTTGTAATTTCCAGCGCTCATCTCAGCATTCTCTCGAGTAACTTGTGAGGTCGGATCATTCTAACTGAATCTCTCTCTTAGAGCAGAAAACCGTGGTACAATCGTTGCCAACCACTACTTCCACAAAATCCACAACCACCTCGACTTCTACTCCTACAACTTCAACAAAGTCAACAGTTACGACATCTACTGTTACACCCTCCACTTCACCTGAAGGTAAGTATTGCTGCATAGAAATGACAGCTTCGATTCATTAATGAAAAGAGAAAACGGTGCAAGGCTCCAATCTAGTCTTTTAGAGTAATAGATTCGGATAATTCTGACTGGTTTCTTTTGATTCAAAGCAGAAAACAGTATGGAAACTACGGATTTGATACTTCAGTAGTAAATAGAGAAAACGAAGTAAGACTCAAACCTAGTCTTTAGAGTAGCAGAGTCAGATGATTCTGACAAACATTATGGCAAATGGAAAGAGGATGAGATTTTGCATCGAATGCAGCTTAAAGTGTTTTTATCTTCACTGTGTCGGGTTTGCAGGTCATTTCAAAACTGATAAAACTTCTGCACCAACATATATGCCAAGTTTTGCATGGTGAACATTTCTAGGCAATCGTTGTTTTCGGGAACGTTCCAGCACCTGCGAAATTGTAAATGCGTGAAAGTATGCTGCAATTTCAAAGCATTCACAGGGTGTCCCAAGAAGATGTAACTAATTTGATTGTTCATAACTACTTGCCAGAGAGTCTTCCGAGACGCTTCAGGTACCATTCTGTAAAGCTGGCTTCAACTTAGATTCACTTTATGGAAATCGCTCTGCTCTTCATTACTGCAAGATTATTTTAGGAAAATCCGGCATATGGCGTCACTGTGATAATGCTGCCATTTCAAATAATTTAGATAATTTCAAAGAAATCTGAATACTCGTGTAACAGGATTTTAATGGACTGCAATGTTCATTGCTCAACTTTGTACAAAATGAAGCTTTACAAACGGTGAAAACGCATTTATAGATCGAAGAAATGGCTGCTACTGCTTACCTAGCATAATTTTTAACGAAGCATGATGATCAGAGGCAAACTTTATATTTAGCTACCGTAAATTGAAAGTTCTCATTTCGTTTCGTTTCCTTTCTGGGATTGAATGTGACCTCCATGGTTTGAATCGCTTTGGAATTACTGTAATCCTACAGTGATAAAGAACAATTGATTCGCTCCATTATGTTAGTCCAAGTAGAAGCAGCTCTAGAAAACGGCACTAAAACTTTCGAAAAACTTCATGAAAAGGGTAAGGAATAAGCGTTCATTACGTCTATTTGGGACATCGTGACTATGATAATGCATAAAATGGTAATAATAACTACCTTTTATAGTGAACACAATTAACATGCGGAACAGGAATGGCGTAGATTGTGCCTATTCACTTTATAAAGCTAGTCGTGTGGATGTTCAATTTAATGCGTAAAGCGGTGACGGGTTACAATACAGCTGCATCCTTTTTCCAAGATTAGGCTAAATCATTTTAATATGACTTTCCATACCGTTCCACATATTTGAGCTATGTTTTTGAACTCGACCATATATCGCCGAGTCATTCGTAACTTAATATGTGAGCCTGCACACAAAGCGTTTCAACGGACGGCACCCTTAATATAAACCTCTCGATCAAATCTTTTCTAGCGTAACAAAGTGTAAAAGTGTATACTACTGACTAATTAATACCTTTTTGAACCAAAAGGGGCAAAGAAACAAGGCGAAGTCGCTGAAATGAGCAGGTTACAATCTTCTAAGCTCGTCAAATAGCACGTATGGTGTGCAATACGCATATTAAGTTACAAATGACTCGAGCATACTTGCAATAAAAACTGTTAGGCTTGGAAATTCTTTTAGCGCATAAATTGCTCTTTACAGTTTCATGGTTTATCAACGGGTACCCATGGTTAATAGGCGGAGTATCCGGAACAGGAGTACTAGCGAGTATCGCAAGAGTTTACACGACAATGCCTGAATCAATGCGACGAGCTGCTCTAAGTACAATAACCGCAAGAGCATCATCTATATGGGCAGACCCCACACAAGAAAAACCCACAGACGCTCGAAAATCAAGTAGACAAAGAAGTAAAAGGCCCTCAAGAGCCCCGAGATCAGACGCTGCCAGACGGGGAAGGTCAAGAAAGGCTTCGAGATCTGATAGCCCTGAGCAACGGAGATCTAGTATAGTATCTAGTATAGCTTCGAGCAGCGCCGATCAATGGAAGTCGAAGAAAGGTCGAGAATCTCGTAGTGTCAGACAAGGCAAATCTGGGAAAGCTCGGAGTATGTATAGCGCTAGAAAAGGAAAGAAATCGACAAAAGCTCCACGATCAGGCAATGGCAAGCGAGCAGAATCTGTAAGTGTTGAAATCAGGCCGAAGAGGAAGCAAGCCGCGGAAAAACGAAAATCTTTTAATAACGAGACAGCCGTATCTGCGGAAGACATTATACATCTTCGTAGTATCACTAGCTCCGACAGTCAATCGAAAAAGGAGTTGGTTGTTGATACTACTAAGCTTGAGGCAGCTCCCGACACTCTACAAAATCAAGAACAAGATTCGAGAATTTTTCACATATATGGAAATGATGATGATAATTCATCGGATATTAAACGCATCGTACTTATTGTCTGATTAATTGTATGGAAAAGTCCATGAATAAAACTTAAAATTTAGTTTCTAATGCTAGCCTAGACAACCTGTTTGCATATAATTTAGGTAAATAACAGTCGGAGATGAACGAAAGCACATTATCAGCACTTTTACTCATGAGAAGTATTCCCTCGTCTCATCTTAAGTGCCTTCGTGCATTCAGAGCTCAGTAAGAGAAAAATATTCTCCACATCGTGAAAGTTCATCCCACTTGAATAATATCGTAAAAAGCTCCAAATCCTTTGAATAGGAGACAAATTAGTTTGACAAAATGCGCTAGAACTCACTTTAACCACCTACACAAGAAAAAAGTGAAATCCATCTGTCACTTCGAGTCGTAGGAGAAAATGGCAGTAGAAAATGAACAGCTGATTTCTTTTCACTATGTAAGATCGCGTCAAAATTTTAAAGAGATTGCCAATAGCTGGAAACTTTGTTACTGAGTAAACCATGATGGATCATATCAAAGAGAGTTGCATTCCGTCGCAAACTCTATACTTAATCTACTCCCGATAATCTGGAAAAGGGTCCCCAACGTAAACTGCTTCATAGATTTGTACAAAAATATTTTGCTGGAATCAACGGGCTCTAATCTTACCAAAGGTTTCATTAATTATGCAGATTTTTTGAAATGACAGCAAGTAAAAATGCTGAAGGTCACTACAATATTGCTACAATAATAAAAGGGTTAGTTGATTTCATGACTCTTTTGCTAATTTGGGACTAGCTTTACGACATGGTGCTTGGTAAATAGCAGAGGTTTCCAGACAAAAGAGTTATTGAAGCATTGCTACTTTCTTGGGACTTCTAGGCCCGTAGTAATCCACCCTACCTGCCGGCATCTCATACCCTCAGCTCGCCCTGATGTGGACTTGAATTCCCTAAAATCTCAAACTCCCTTCGGAGCCCAACTCAGGCTGGTCATCTATTTTTTGTGTTACGGTCTAGTTTTGTTGTCGAAATAGTGTGGGAATTGAAAGAAAATCCAAGAAATGTCCTCGTTTGCCATTTATTTGGCTCGAAGTGTGAACCTGCCGGCAGGTTCACGATCTCTTTTCGTCGAAATTTGAGATGCCATCTCGCCCTCAGCCTGCCGGCAGGTCAGAGAGTGCACGAAATAGCGTGTTTTTGGTGGAGTGCAACCTGCCGGCATGTGGACGTGCCCCTACCACGTCCAGATGCCGGCACCTTTGTCGACAGCGTCTGTGAAATTGCGTCGTGCGGCAACATCACACAATTTTTGTCAAGCAGAAGGATCAGGAAAATTCATTTTCTATCAAAAAACCATGATTTTTATCATTAGATGGTTTTTTCTTTGTTCAGACTCTTGATATCTGTTGAAAAAATAAATGATTTTATCATATAACCAAAAAGAGCGCCATCTTCTTCTTGCAATTCCTTTGAATCTTGTTTACAACGCTTTCGCCTGCCTCTTGCCCTTATCAATCAGCTGTTCTTTCAGGTCGATGTCTAGCACGCAATGTATTGATCTTGCGCTCTCACAGGCGCGACTTTTCTGTGCGTTTTGTCATTGCTGCCGCACACGGCAAAAACTGACCGCGTAGTTGAATGGTTAGTGCTGCGGCTCTCAAAGTTGACACACAGGTTCGAACGCGCTTGATGTAAGCGTTTTGCGGCTGCCTGCGTTATTAAAACCTCATGTCCATTTGACTGCGGAGTACGGGTGTTTGAAATTATCAGAACGATCAAGGCGAATAAGACGTTAATTTCGAGAAGTACAAAAAAAGAGAGAAAAACTAATCAAAAAGCGAAAATCTAAAGCAAGATTTAGCTTGCGCCCGAAACACGAACATACCGCGAGGTTCGCGAACTTGCCGGCATCTTTGATGCCACCTGGTAGGGTAGATTACTACGGGCCCTAATGTCATCGATTCAAATCACCACGTTAGAGGTATCGGTTCGGCCTGTAGCAGGTGGGGTAGAGCACTATATGTCGTCGAAAATGGGAGGTCGGGGCGGACATCTGCAACAGATGCACATGTAAATACATGCACAGGCTGAGTACTTGTAGCATTGTCCACGCGGGACTGTCCCAATTTCGGCGACATAAAGTCCTTTACCCTAAGAGGTGTAGCTTGCCCGAGTAAATGTTATAAACGCTATTGTTGACTGTATTACATTTTAAAGCACTTTTCAAGAAATCGTAGACAAGCAAAAGAATTTTACATTCGCTGCGATTCCTCGTTTCCGAACTTTACCGTATGACCCAAAAATAGAAATGCCTTTAACTTCACCCATTTGATGGTATACTACTACCTTTTGCTTCAACCAGATCGGCGGCTGGAAGGGAGGGGGGGGGCTCCGTGGCCTAACTGAGGTTAGAAAATGCAGAAAGCGTGTTCGCGAGGGAGGCGCAGAATGCGTCGCCGACGTGAGCAGTCGCCTTCTAGGACAGGGGCCCCGCCTTCCAGCCGCCAAGCCAGTTGAATCAAAGAGTACACGTCCTCTCAACTGCAATACATCTCATAAAAGCACCGCCTCGAGCCCCTCCCTTTTTAGCTGAACCATAATTTTGATCAGTAGGAAATTCGAATCAGATCTAGTCGAATTGAAGTTGAAAAAAACATATCGCATCTTAACCAAACTTCTTTATTCCTAAGTAGCAAATTTTTTGTAGATAATTGGCGTCATTAAACATGCAACGAACTTTCCTCTTTCCGATAAACGCCCGTTTCCAATAATCAGAAGTTGTTCAAAATATGGTTACGAGTAGAATCTCCTTTTGTGCACAATATGCTTGCGTTTGGCAAATTCATACAAAAAATGATGAGAACGGGCTAAAGCTAGATTTTTTGTCGGTTTTCAACTTGGCAACTGGAGCTGTGGGTAAAGCAACCGCCCATGACCGCCGTAGGTTAGGAAGGAAGTTCGAGAGAAGAAGATAGTGGTATCATCGTAAACAAAACTATGATTTGGCCATTAGTTCGTGGTAAATTTCATTCTAGGTTGCAAGTGTTTCTCAGGACGGCTGTTATATGAAGAATCCATTCACTCCATAATGTCCGAAGAAGTAACAGTCAAAGATGTCAGTAGCTCTTCGACGTTTGTGCATGACTTCTAAGTTCCAGCTAATTGTGGCCTTTTAAGGATGTGGATATTGTAACACCATTTCTAATCTTCCTTGCTGTAGGATTCTTTTTCGGAATCATACTATGCTACCTGCATATTCGTATGGTCAAGTATGGAATGCTGAAATGTTTAGGATATGGTATCTTCTACTTCTGGTGAGTTCAGGTCCATGGTTGCAGAACGACTTTCACACATTCCGAAAGCAAAGAAAGTGAAAGTGAAAAAGAAGAAAAAGAAGAAGAAAAGAAGATAAGAGGCTGTGTGGTACTAATAAATGTTTTTCGTTTGCGGTTCTGTCTATGAATATCGACAGTATGCCCTGCAAAGAGAACTATAATCGTCAACAATCACTTTCTAGGGAAAATGTCCACAACAAGTTGTTCCCGAATGGAACTGTTTCTCGTGAACCCTACTTGAGACTCGCAAATCTTCAAATTTCGTTTCAGGGAAGTTTGTTTTGCGCTCAGAAGATGCTTTCGCTTCCCAATAACACATAGATTATGCGATTTCCGATTTTCCCACATGCTCTCCAATCTCTGATCTGACGTGGTCCCGGAGGAATCCCAGCATGCCTCATTTGCATAGAAGGGCGATTTGTCAATCTGATATCATGCGCCATGATTGGGGGGGGGGGGGGGGTGAATAATCCCCATTCACCCGTCCATAAGCAGCCGGGTTCGTAAGTTTGAGTTATTCCACTTAACCATCTCGGGATAGGCCAAGAGATCGCTAGAATAAATTAACCTTTCGGACTTCAGCAGCGAAAATTTTCTTGAGGTGGCAAAAACATGCTTTAGTTGAGTATGTCAAGTGAGTAGTTTCATGAACTAAAATAAAATTAGACAGAAAAAAATCAGGGAGAATTGGCGGAAAGCCTCTCTTCATATTTGCACCGAAAATTGATTCACAGTTGAGTATTTTGCTAGAGAAATGAATTCATGAAAGTTCTGTCCTCAAACTCGTACATTGGAAAAGTTTTCCACAGAATTACTTGCTCTCGTTTTTTACTGCCCATGCACTATGCTAGACTTATGCGATGCACTTGTAATCCCGAACAAGTGTTTGTCATTTTTGCCGTGGCTTAGATACCTTTGTGCCCCACTCTTATAAATCATAGTGCTTGCATATCTGCCTATATTTGGCAAAAAAAAAACAGCTGAGGGAGGATTGCATAGGGATGGTCTCGCAAAGATTTTTGCAAAGTGCTGTAAGAAGACTATGAGTATAGCCGGCTCAGGTAATCTTTACATGGTGACATAAGTCATCCAAATTTTGATGCAATCACGAAATGCTGAAAGCAGAGTTTCAATGTTTTTGCAAGAATTTATTTGTTCGTAAAATTTAGAAATCTTTGACATGATTTTTCTTTCCTCGAGTTTTTGAGTCGATGCCGTAAATGGAAAACTTCACCAAGTGATAAGGATCGAGTCATCTTCCAAAATCCTACATTCACAGTAGTTTTAGTACAATGGTTTTTGGGTAGATATACTAACAAGATTCGAAGTTTTCTGGCATAGACGTTTTTTTGGTAAAACTTGGTTTTGCTAGTTAGCACAAGATTTATTTGTCGAATTTTTATGTGCTTTGAAAATAACCCTTGATGAAAAGTTTGAAAAAAACATTGTCTTCTTGCGTCTTCAATGTCTTTTCCGCCTTGAAAGTATACGAAAGTGCATAGTAGGACGAACCCATTTCAGGAGTCGAAGTGGAAGGCAAATTTCATTTCGAAGCGGGAGAGTAGTCGTATCTCACTGCGGCATTGAAATGCAGCTGTATAGTTCCTTAGTTAAGAGCTCCGGCAAGCTATAAGGCCTATTTTTTTACGAAAAAATCACTTTTTTGTTTAGCATAGGCTTGATTTATTATCTCAAACATATGTAATCAACATATACGACAAACTTTGAATTATAGGAGAAAAACTTTTTCTATTTGAAATATTTGAGCAGCTTCCACCGCTGGGCAAAGTCTAATGAATATTTCTTATTGTTGTATTTTGATGCCTTAATCTATCTATTATGATTATGTTCACATAAAATACGCATCAAGATGTCGAAAAATTTAGGTATCAATATGACCCTATCCCTTGCTGAAAGACCAGGTAGTTCGGATTCTCTGGGACTTATGTAGCTTGCCTTTAATCTCTCCTTTCTCCACAATCATAATATCTGAAAACGCTACAAAAACACTACAACATTACTCTTCTTAGAAAATTCCAGAAGAACACTAGATCACAATCCGTAGAGCAAAATAAAGTGCCGGTTGGGTTGATTCCATTTGCCCCTTCCTGTTTTCCATTGCAAAATCTACTCTCTGGGTGTCATTGCTTCTACCCAATCGTCATTGCTATTTCCATTATGTGTTGGTGTGAGTGTGTTAATGGAGGCTATCGCCGTTTCAGAGGCCTAATCCTCGCCGTACTCGTCCGGGGGCATCAGCCTCCGATGCTCTTCCGCTAGCCCTTTTGCCATTATTCTGTGACCAGAGCAGCTTGGCCGAATGCCGTCTAGTTTGCTCGGGCTTCGGAGCATTGCAAGAGCGTTTCGGCATCATTAGCATGAAATCGAAATCGCCGCCTTCGCTCCATTGTTCACTCAGAGACTTGCCGGCTGTGTTGAAAGAGATGCCCGATCATCTTTTTCCGAAACGAGAATTTCGCATGCTAATCCTGCAACTTCTGTTTATGCGGCTCGCGAGCCGCCATATGCGTATGCAAAGTGGTTTCGTTTATGTATGCGAAAATTTTGGTCTTTGATTTCAATTCTTCATTGAAATTGTATCGGATTGAAACCACATACCATCTTCAGAGTTTCAGCTTGGAAACAGTCACTTTTTCAATATCCATCTTTCCTACATCAGTACTTCAAACATTGCCTTTGTCTCTCCAAACATGCAGTACCAAAATCGGCAGCTATGAAAGACTATCAAAAATTGCTGTGAGGGAAAACGAGCTCCCCAAAACTATGTTCTTGCAATCTGCATAATTATGACATAGTTAATTTTTCATGCGCGTATCTTTGCAAATATAGATGCAAAGGCATAGGGCAAAAAGTTAAAATTTGTAGCAAACATGCAGTTTTTCCCAAATTTCATCTTGAGTCTTCTGTGGTAACCATTGTTTGCTGTCCAAGTTTTACTGGTGTGAGCAGCGGCCAGAATCAATCTTGCTGAAAGCGTAAAATATCACCACTAGATCACTTCCAGCCTCTAGATTTGGGATTTAACTTACCGCCCTCCTAGAAAATCCAAGGTATATTTTGCCTAAATAGTTATGATTTACTTGATGTAGGCTTTCAATATAGAAATATACAAAGTTTTATACTTCAACCTCAGCCTCTTGTTCTGTATTTACTGCACTTGAAATACAAAGTATTCTCATTGAAAACAGTTATTGTATAAGATAGCTTTCAACAAGGGGGTCCTCAACGGCATGTGTTTTTTCAGGCGGACAGAATCCTTTTCCGCAGCATGAAGTATGTCATGCCAAATACCTTGATTACAAGGTTCCTTACTGCAAAGATCCATTATTTTCCGTTACTGCTTGAGCTAAAAATCTAGAATCGTAGCAAACTTCTCTTTCCATATCGTCTCATGCTGTTGTGCAAAAATTATCTGATCAGGCTTGGCCATAAAGTGTGCTCGAACCAATTCGCGGAGCCACAATTTCAACTTTTATGTAGCCGCTGGATCATAAATCTACCCGGTATGTGCTTAGAAGCTCCCCATCTGTCGTTACTGCTGCTCCATATGGGGCCAAAGATTTTGCTCTCTACCAAAAGCGATAATGAGCTTTTTTCAGCTAATATTGAGTTTGCCATGGCGGCGCAGTGCCGCCTGATTTCCGGGAAGAGTGCTGAAGCGTATAGATTCTCACATTCGTTATGCTCTAGCATTCTTGCCATGGCTTTTTCTGGTGAGGAGCTCTAAAAAAGCTCAAAGTTTTTTTAGACATGATGTTTTGAGTTGAGTGCAGGGATAATAATAGCAAGCTAGTCAGTTTAAGTTTACTTTAGTTTTAGTAGACATGTAGGATTAGCACATGCAGAATGGACGTAAATAGCAAAATCATACTGAAAGCATAAAGTTCAGAGCGTTTTTCAATCTGCGTTTTTCTTCCAATTTTGCAAAGTAATATCGGAACTTAGCTGGCACCGTCTTAAAGAAATCAAGTAATTTCATAACAAAGCACTTTGCTGTGGATTTTTCAAAATTCGATAAAACAATGTCAGTTTTTTTGTATTCTGAATTTCTTAGATTTCATGAGGCACATCTGGTTATATAATTCAGCCTTTCTTCTTCAGCGATATGAGAGTGCGCCAAAACATCAACTCACGATTTGTTGAAGATTTTTCTGACACCAAACGTCATTTTTCTGCGTGCCGTTTCCATTTATGTACCAAATGTAATGGCAAAATTTGCAACGCTTTATTTTGAGAATGGGAAAAACATGTACAAAGCGAATTTCCTCCAAAAAAAGTCTCCTTTTTTTCTACTTTTTGTTTCCTGCACTACCAAACTTTTGAATTTGTTGAACAATACCCTCAAATTTGATGATATAATAATGCTCGCAAAGTGGAGAAGGAGAGGGAAAGAGTCTTGGAAGGATGGAAAGCGTTGAGATTGCGCATCAGAGAGCACTTAAAAATAAGAACCATAAATTGGAAGCATTTACTTAGCTAGGTCCTTCCGAAATATTTAAGTATTTTCATGCACGGATCTCATTCTCACGTCCTGATGAGACACATTATCCATCGATGGGTGGGTTGAAATGTAAAGATAGCCATAGTGCAAGCCATAAATGTCCATGTAGACGCATCATTTGGGTTTTATTGCGTGATGAAAGGGAGAATGAAAATTCTTATATGCGCTTGGGACTCTCGTCAGCCTATGGCATTTGCAACCTTCCATTCCCACCCCTGCTATACTTAGATCTGCCATTTTTACACATAAATATCTATTTTTGTCACATCAAATGCAGGAGCATCAACATTGAGTAAAGCTCTGAAGAATCTCGGTCAGCCCTTTGCTTTGCACAGCGACTGCCTAATAGCCCTTCTCTATGTTTACTAGCAGGTGTCCGAGAATAGATTTAACTTGCTTTCGCGTCCTTACCGAATCTTGTCTGCTATCGCAGTAAACGCTATTTTGGATCTACCTGTACATCAGGCTGACCTGTGAGTATAGTAAGTGTGTTTGACTACTTAGTTGGTTGTTCCGTTTGAGGGAGTCACTCACTTCCACTAACTTGCTTTTGAGTCTCTTCCCATCGAATTGAACTATTTTCCTTAAGTAGGGCGTGGTTAGTCACAAAATAAAATTGAAAATGTTCATCAGTTCTGAACAATAACAATTTTTTGAAATTATGATCGCGAAAGTTATTCCTACATATTAGGTTGGTGCAAAAGTAATGCGCGTTTTTTTAGCCCTTGTTTCAGGATAACGTTTCTCCATCAAACTTTCTCCTTCGGAAAAAAACTTATATACTTTCAAGAAGCTCCTCCCATGTCCTATCTAAAGATGGTTGAAAGAAGCTTTTAGCCTCATTCGTTAGAAGTTAATATAGAGCTTCATACAACCGCGCTCAAAACCAGAATTTCATTGCACTTACTTTTTTGGCCAGAATTCGAACGCGGATGAAGGCGTTTCTTTGAAATTTTAACCATCATAAGTAATAGAAATTGTCTACATTTTTCAAAAATGACCTAGATTGAGATTTCTGGCCCTCAACATGAGTAGTGGTTTTGGCCATTCTGTGGCCCATAGATTTCCTTTGAAGTGGGCAATCGCCGAAGTTTTGCTCATTTCTGTAAGCGTAGGGATGGGCCTCCTGTTGACAGCCTTTGCAGAAATGTGAAAGCAGTTCAGTACACAGAAAATCAGAAAACTCCATATTTTGGGATTTTGAGGCCTACAAAAAAATGTCGAAAAAAGCAACTTTGAATATTAATTTTTTAATGACTTTTTTGCATATAAATCCATATTTTTGTGCCCATTGGTGATATGAGCAAAGGTGGATGTGCGCTGTATTGAGAAATATTTGATGCTTCTGATGGTTTTTACCGCACTAAACAATGTGGATTTTTTAGAAAGTTATAGCACGTCAAAGTGAAAACTTGCAAAACGTGCATTACCTTTGCACCAACCTAATAGCTTTGAAATAATTGACTGAAGATGTCCTTTCATGCTCCATTCTATAAACACAGAGCATAAACCATGGGAAGCTGGGTCAAAACTTTTGTGTAAGCTTTGGCTATAATAGCACTACATATACGATTTGCATTGCAGCAGATTCTTCTGCGTTTCTTGAAAAATGTATTCGGAGTCTTACGGCTCAATGCAAATAGTAGAAATCTTTCTGTTTGCCCTGATCCGTTGTGTTTTGGTGCTTGTATAGATTACGGTTTTCGTTGGTATACACACTGATGTAATCAAACAGTCATATGTTGGTGCTATAAGCCTTTAACACATTGACGACCATGCAGATTTTCAGTTGCCTGCCTTTTGGGACCAAGGCCCACGCACCAGCCCACTTTTTCAACTATAATTACGCACACTGCCTCTACAGTATACCTACAGTAGATCTGAAAGGCTGACAAAAAGTTAGAAGTTATCCTTAGATTCTGTGCAAAAGAAAGCTCATGGAGTGAATTCATTTCAGGACGGTAGTCATTTTATCAAAATTCAAGCCTTGACACACATGGTGTGTCAAGCGGTCCCTGCTTGACACACCATGTGTGTCAAGCAGTCGCCAATGTGTTAAAATGAATGAAAAATATGAGTGGAATCAAATGATGACTTTAATATGTTTTGATCGATCACATTACTGCGGTATGCTACGGTAGCCGCACTGTAAAACAATGCCATATGTATTATTTTCCATGCAAAGTAGCTAGTGTTCCAATCAGGGAAAGACCACAAAACGATGAAATCGAGTTTGATAGTACCTACTAGGTTGAAAGGGAAATTCTGGACATTTAAGCATTAGTTTTGTTTTGAAAGTACTGATTAAGATTTCTCGGATTTTTCGGCAAAAGTTTCATTTATAAGCACTGATTGAGGCATGTTGCACACCATTAGGTAGAGAAAAGCAATTTCTACAAATTCATGGTAAGCACAAGCATCATCAAAGTTTTTATGAAAATTCAGGCGAAAATTCCAAAGCATAGGATTCTAAGCCGCATGCTCCAAGTTATAGTCTACAGCACTTACATACATACATATACACTTTGTTTGGTATTATGAGCTTAAACAACAGGAAAAACGAGGTAATTGAGAAGTGACAAACTCCGCCCCATTGGTCTTAGGCTCCTACCACCTTGCTCAATATTAGCTACATGGAGTAAAGCTGCAAATTGCAGCGCATATACATTAGTTAGATTTCGAGAAATATTAGTCTTAGTCTGATAATGTCCGAAAACTTTCTTACTAGCCTGATACTTAGGGTTTTGAGAAAAGATAAGGTTTTCAAACTTTCAGTTCTAGTGAAGGGGCGTCGCGCTTTTTCAAGCTTGCATCTGGGTCTTTTACATAACGCTACTGTCTGTAACGGCATGACCCTTGAAGGCCGGGCAACTTCACGCGATTTCAGTCGCGACGCGATTTGGCAGTATTTCAACTGTCCATAATTCACTATAAGCACATTTTGAGTGTACAGAAGATAGGGCATTCCATCAATCCACTTAATTTAACACACTATGTATGTGCAATTTGCTAATGTTGAGTCTGAAGACTTCTGGCGAATTGCCAAATCGCGTCGTGACTAAAATCACGTGGAGTATGTATAACCCTGAAGTATTCACCTTGCAAAGACTCCTAGTTGCTGCAATTTTTCAATGCAAAATGAACATGAACCAATTATAGGATTTATCTGATGAGACGATTAATTTTTTGGTGCAATAGAATTTCAAGACAGCCTACTTCGCGTCCACGTCATCCCCATTAATTACATCCCATTCGCTGCTTTCATCATGCATCAAATGCTTCTTACTAGAAAAACTCATTTATAAATTCCCCAATGACTGCCGACGTCATAGACATCGCTCAGATTACGAATTTACTAGCATTTGCAACATTTTCAGCGTCTAAAAGATGTTCTGTAGCAAGTTTTTCGAGTAAAAGTCCTTGAAAATTGAGTGCGAGTCGGGTGCAAGTCGTAATCGCATCGTAAATGGGGTTACGAGGTAGTCTTTACGGGCAGACATGCTATTTTAGTTGTTCCTTGTCATTTTTTATACAGCTATATGAAACACCGCCATTTTTTATCTTTTTCCTAGATTTTTTTAACCTGTCATTAGCTAAGGATATACTCAAGTACAGGGGCTTGCAATGATTCAAGCATCTAGGCAAAGAAATCCATCATTCGCCTCCCAAATTTTTCACTTTTTTGACGGATTTTTCCGATTTATTTCCTTTTCACACTCCCATGTTTAGTAATGCATAACAATGCTCCAACACCGATCATATTTCCCATTCCTTCCCAACATCACATCAATTTTCATGTGTGTGTGTGGCAGTGATTCATAAACAATGCTGGTGTCAACATCAAATGCAGGTTTTCTAGATTGTATCGATGTTCATAGTCCTTTTTATGATGAAATCAAAGTTTTTATATATTATGGACATTTTCGGCGAGGCAGTTGACTTTCGATAGAATTGGAATGTGGGATCGGTCAATTCAAAGTCCGTAGAAAGTGTAGAAAAGGTAGAAAAGTCAGTTTCAAAATTGTCAGCATTTTAATGTTTGCGTTTTTTGGTGACTTGGAGGTCAAACTTGTAAAATCAATCTTAAGAGACTTTTCCACTATAAATACAGTTGCATATAGAAAATTGATGTTCATTTATGCTATGGGTCACATTCTACAAATTCTTTCACCTCCCTTTTCCTTTTCTGTTTTGATTGTGTAATATCATATTGCTAGAAACTCGTCTAAAGAATTTACTTGCTTGTCATTTTCTTGTTTTTGCCTTTATGAAGGGAGGTCAAAATATATAAGCGACATTGACTTTTTTAAAATAGTTGAGTTTCAGAACAGTTTCATCCCGCTTATGAATAAATAATTCAATATTGTACAAATCCTTGCCTCATCTCTTCTAATTTTTTAAAATTGAGTATGGTTGAGTTCAAGAACTTCCCTACTTTTGCGGCTTTGTTGCAGCGTTTGAATTTTAGAAAATTTCCTCTAAAAACTTATTCTGACATTTTCGTATTTTCGATGTCCTTATATTAGTGAATTGAAAGGCGAACTTGCAAAATTAATTTTAAATCTTCTTTTGTACTGGCATACTTTGCCTACAATAAGAATCATGTTACTCAAACTAAAATTTCTAGAATTTCTCGTTTCTAATTTTTTTGCTTTTTTGCTCTCCAGTCGCCTAACTGCATTATGTCGAAAACTTTTCCAAACCCCTACTATCCAGTGCTTTGGTTTTCATCAGAAAAATTCCCCAGACTAATGCGTGGGCCACAAAGAACCTTCGTCCTTTTCCGGCTTTATTGCAGCGTTGGCATCGAGTATAATGTTACCGCCTGTGTACATATAGAAGCGATGCCTGATGCCGTTAGGCGGTGAATAATCCCAATAATCGTTTTTGGTCGAGAATTTTCTCATTTTTGGTCTTATCTCTTATGAAAATCTTCCTTGGCAGGCGTGTATGCTCTTAGTTTTCTCATCTTTCTATTGGAGATGCCTTTAAAATTCCCGAGCGCAAGCACCTTAGTTCATTTCCAAAATATTCGATTGGTGGTGAATCGTAATGAATTTTTCGGCAATTCTATTATTATTCATTCTATATTGAAATGGTAAAATGTATCTTATTGTCATTGTTATCATTATTTATTGTTATATTTGTTACTTTTTTTATTACTTCATTCGTGCTGATTCTATTTTTGTTTGCAAAACCATTTTTACTCTTCTTCTTTAAACCTTGACTGAATATACAATGTTTTTGACAATTCTTAAGTGGCTGTGGTGATCAGTATGTAGTTTTTTTTCAGTTACTTCCGTTTATAGCGTCAGCACAGTCCAAAATAATAATAAATACCTTGTAATTTTCTTTTTTCAAAGGATCATATCCACCTCATCTTTACATACATATCTTTATCCATTTCCGTTGTCCTCTGCCTCTATACTTTTTTTATTTTCTTAGCTAAGAATGTAAATTTTTCAATCGAGTATGATCTAGACCCCTTAACTTTCTAGGATACTCTATGATGAAGACATCCTGTCAGAAATAATTTCATTGCTAGAAGAAATTTTCGCTGTCAAACCATTATCGTGCGTCCTCTTGAATCTCTTCTGCGATGTAAATAAATCAAATTATTTCGGCTCCATTAACCTAAGGACATTGTTAGTTCTTCTACCACAAAGAACAGCCAAAACTCTGTCCTCGAAAATTTCTTTTCCCTTAATTTCAAGCTGAATCACCAGCCCTGCTTTGTAACCCCACTGTCCACTGACCCATACTATCTAGTAAATCTTGCATACCCATCACTGACACTATTATTTTCCTTATAAAAATGAGGAGAAGATTTTCCAAAGACTCAAATGAATTCTGATTTAATTTGGCTTTGGTGAGTAGGCAAAAGCAAAAACAACTCATTTGCGTAGATTTGACTTTCGCAAATTTACAAATTCATTTTGGTCTACGTTAATCCAAACATTTCTCAAAAGAGAAGTCCCAATTCTCTTCGCCTCTCTCCATTCTCCTTCCTTGAGTCCGCCACTGATTTGAAGGGGACTGAAAAAGTAACCTGAATTAGTCGGTTATCGAACGATCAGTCCAATTTTATCTCATTTCTGCTTTGGTTGAATCCACAGGACAAATAAAAACGTAGTGGAGACGTTTCCTTTTCAACTGACGCTATGAGCAATTCTCAATAATCCTATAAAAGGCAAAAAGCACAACAAAATTCGGTGATGGATTTTCGCCCTTCAACCTCAAAAGCTCAAGATTTGCAGCGAAATTTTTGCAAGAAAATCTTCGACGCCAATAATTTCGTAAATTCATTGAGCCATGAATATTCCCTGGAAACTGAGTTATATATCAAAAACACCAAAGCACTCCAAAAGCTAATGGAGTATTTTCTCCTCAACGTGGAAGTTTTTCCTCTCCACGTCGCCCAGGTGATCGAAATGGTCGCGATTTCGCGTACATACACACTTACGCAGAAACGCACACATTCGTCAATGTCATCGCTGCGCACACGATACTCGATTTTCGGCTCTATTAGGGAAATCGAAACAACAGTTCACGAGAGGGGGGGGGGGTGACAGGGAAGAGGGGAGTGGCACAGTGGTGTTGATGGCTACCGCGCTGCGCGATGTTCAATGGGATACACTGCGCTCAGCCTGTTACATAATAACTAGTTACAGGTTGATCAAAAAGCTTGTTATGATATCGAATAGCATTTTCCTCATATTGAGAGCATTCATGTGTACTCAAAAAGTTGCCCTGGCCTTGAGTGATATATCCTGAAGGATTCCTCCCCATATCAGTTTTCGTGCGCATGTGAACATATTTTGTATATCTCCAGTTGCTTATCTGGATAGTTGGAGATTGCTTTTGCTAGCAAGCAGGACGCATGGGGCAAATTCCATTGAGCCTCCAAAATTATACCAATTATAAGTTTTCATAAATGGTCTAAGCAAGCTCAAGCCCTTACTAAAACTACTTGGGAGCTGGACGTTAACTGATGTGATAGATGTACTTTTTCTGTTTTCTCTGTTGCTGATTGTTCTATATGTGGCACCTCTTGTGCGTTTGAGTGAATATACAAATAGTTACTGCAAAATTGTCGCTTTGAGATGAATTTACTTCCACCAGTCTTCACTGAGAACCAGTGTTGTCAGTGTTCTTCATACACACAACTGTCATTCGAGTACTATTCTCAAGTAAATAAATAGTGAACGGTACCTATACAATCTACATTCGGTAGCTTATGTTCTCTTCTATGGTACCCGGTTGTTCCTCTAAGCATTCTATCTACTTCTTTGCTCTTTCTCTCCCTACTTTGTTTAAGCCTGGTTTGCCTATTTTTTCGAATGGTTCTCCTATGTTTCTTCGTTCTGAAGTGCTCACATGAGCATGAAAGTCAAGTAAGAAACTGGGACCTAAGATTATAAATCACTAGATGGCTTACCCGGCTCCGCCCGGCCCTGTCATTATTTTATTCGTAATCAGCATGCTCGATTACCCCCCTGTACCAACTCTCAGCCCCGTAGCTCAAATTTTTTTTAAAAATTTTTTTCGAGCAAAAAATCGATAAAATCGATATCGATCGATGACGAAAAGTAGCCTATGACACCCGCCGGGGCCCGCAGTGTATGTGTGCCAAGTTTGGTCCGGATCGGTTCAGAAATGGAATTTTCTATTCGGAACATACGTACAGACATACAGACATACAGACAGACATACAGACAGACAGACAGACAAACAGACATTCAACTTTATATATAAGATAAATGGCATCAATTTCCAAAAACCTCTTTCTTTCCTCGACCCTTTTTGCACCCATTTTTTTGCTGCAATATCGGTGAAAGTGCGTTAGTAAGGCGGTATAACGTTGAACACATGAGTTTGTCTTCTAATTTTGTTTTAGTTGCTACCTGCTCATTTTTGTTTGTGTTTTCAATAAAAGTGATTTTTAAGATTATCCAATAAAGATTAGCATTATTTGCTGACAGAAGTGAGAAAGCTTGAGTTTTTCTGATTGACATCACTTTCATGTAGTTACGCACTGCTTGCAGGCAAATGGGACCAGAAAGAGGCATAGGTTATAGTTCCAGAGCTGCTGAACTCCTTATTTGCCAAGTATATTAAAACATCAATACGACATGCGCTTTCCAAGATAGGCTAATTATAGTAGACGTCATCCGTCTAGTCACCTCGGTGCCGTGTGTGCTATTGCACACAATTTTGAAATTCCGGATGAGGTGCGGGGTTCGCGCCGTGCCGTACTTGCACCAAGTACGCGTACGGCTAAAATTCGACGCCAAATTTTGCCGGTTTTTCTTATTCCGGTGCTTTTTTTTTGTTTTTGGCTCCGCGCACGTCTGGTTTTTGATGATTTGTTATCTTTATACCGTACGTTGCCGTTTTAGATCGCAAATTTCAGAATTTTTCACTTTTGATTCCAGGTGAGAGCGGCAAATGGGCAATCCTGCAGGATTTCAAGGTAAGTGTGCTTTCTTCAATATTGTCGGATGTAGAAAGAGTAGAGTGCCTCTTGTGAAGTACGAGTTTTTGTTTAAAGCAATCCCACTATAGACTTAGAAGAAGCTTTCCAAGAGGAACTCGCTACAAGACGATTTCAGTGAGGAGGAAGTTGAAAATCGTATTGTCTACGAGATACTCTATTCTTTCTACATACGACTATACCGAAAAACACACTTACTTCACAATCCTGCAAGATTGCCCACGCGCCTTCCTTGCCTGGAAGCAGAAGTGATAAATCTCAGGATATCCTATCTAAAACGGCAATGCACGAGTATAAAGGTAGCAAATCATTGAGAACGAGACCATGCGTGCAGAAAAAGTGCTTAAAACGAAAGAAAAACATCAAAATAAGAAAATCGGACAGTTTGGCGTCGAATTTCAGCCGTATGCGCACTTGGTGCAAGTACGGCATGGCGCGAACCTCGCACCTCATCCGGGATTTCAAAATTGTGTGCAATAGCACACACGACACCGAGGTGACTAGACGGATGACGTCTACTATACAATAAAATACTGAAGTTAATATCATTTTCAGTTGTAAAGAACAATTGAGGGTTATCCTTTATATTGAATTTCCGTTCAATGTTTTATTTATTTATTTATTTATAAGCTGCACTCGTAGGTGCGCCGAGAAAAAGAATACAGAGTAGGACATCTTGAACATGACAATTACGTTCCCACGGTGAAATAAAAGCAAGTCTCGTCTCCTTGGGTGGTCAGGTCGTTCTCTATCTGCAGACGGTGCGACGTCCTAGACCGAAATCCTGGTCCCCATCCCGAACGCGGGTTTGAATAATGGAACCAGGGCTCGGATGACCGACTTAACCCGAACGAAAGAGTTCGTCCGGGACCCTGGGCGAGCGAATGAGGGGGATCTCAAGGTAGTGGGACCACCAATCGTTGATTTCCTTGAACGGCTATTCCCATTGGAGACGAATTAAACAGCAGAAAGCTCACGGGAACATGAATGTGAAATCAACAAACCAAACAAACAACAAAAAACCGAAATGCATCGCAAAATGGAAGAGCTCTAAAATGAAAATAGAATTTCTAATAATAGGAAATGTCACTGAGTCCTGGCTGACTCGAAATCGGAGAACCACCGTCTCTTACTACCATCTCCCAAGCAATTGGCGCAGTCTAAACATCTGAAATCTTTAATGCTTTCAGAACATCGATCTGAAAACATTAAAGATTTTTAGAAAAATATTAATTCTTAATTTTTGATCATTTTCATGAAAAAGTATCATTTTCATGAAAAAAAAAGGCGATAATCTGCCCACAGTAGTCCGGTTAAAAGAAGGCTCATTTCATTTTAGTCTAAAAGATTATACCCATTTGCAAAAGATGATTTTGATGAATTATTCTGCTTTTCTGGCTGGTTAGATACGGTACAGTCCTTTAGAGCGCAGAAACACGGAATGGATTATTTCCAGGCTTGTACTTATGCATAATTTATTGCATAAATCAACAATACATGTTAATATTATTCAAGAATTATGAATCCAATCTTCCGCCGCTGCCTTTGCAAATTCCCTTCTACATTTTCATGTCATCTTACAAAAAAAAAAACAAATGAACTATACAGTCATTTTGAAAAGTGCCAACTAAGACTACAGAAAAATCATGTACTGCAGATAAAGTTTGTTCTTTTATACCCCTCGTCCTTTTCATTGCTTTGAACTAGCATTGTACAAGGTTTCATAATCTTTTTTTTTCTGGATTATATTTTAATTTACATGCATATTGGATCGCAGAAACACTTTTATTATTGAATATGGCAAGATGCCAAGAGTGATGTTAAATTAAACTTCTCAGACTTTTTTTTGTGATAATTTCAATAAATTCATGGATTATTTGACAAGTGTAATGATATGATCTTCAAGAGACAATATCAAATCTCTCCTGCATGTCAATTGTAGTGATAATTCTGTCGATATAGGTCCAAAAATAGTAATGTTTAGCCTCGTAGGAATAAATTTCTTTGTTTCACTTCCTCTGCGTTCTGCTATGATATTATAAATGCGCAAATCCAGGTCATTAAACATTTCTAACCTGCTCAATACTCTACTTGCTTTGTTTTGTGCATAATGCGAAACACAAAACATCCAATGAACAATTCCTGACATTCGCCAGAGCTTGATTTTCCACAAGTCACTCTATTGTCTAAATGCTTCTGCTTCAATATTTGTCAGCTCAGATCAAATACGAAATATGTCATGATCATTGATTATCGGTCATTGAATCGTTCTGAATGATCTCTTACTTCTCTACACAAACTATTTTTTGCATAAAAAGGCAGTGAAACCATATCGTTTTACGTGCATGCATTACACGGTATTATACCGTAATACCTTGTTATAATCTTCTTGCGCGGGAAGATCGCCCTCTTTCGGGGGATCGATTGTTCGATTATTGACAGCGGTACTTCTGTTGAAAGGAGAGTGCAATACTGTCAGTTACTTTTGAAGAATACTCTTCTCTGTACTCCATTTCTTGCCTCACAAAGGTTGCCTCACGTAACCTGTTTTCTTTTCAATCAAAAATTCGATTCATTTTGAATTATTATTTTGGATTACTTTTTCTTCAGCCACATATTCCAATAGCATAGAATGTGAGGTCGTCGCAGTCGATCAAGTGCAGCTAATTTTATTCGTCGCTCAAATGGAGCTACTAACATTTGTTTGGAAAACATATGTTTAGGGTTTAGTTTCATGAGAACGATTTCCTTATATGACAAACTGTGTAAGCTCTTATATTCACATCAGTCGCTGAAAATGCTCTCCATAAGACGAAAGCCCATTTTCCTATTATTCATGCTTTTCATACCACACATTACTTTCTACATGGATACTTACTAAACACCTTTCTGCATTCCTTCTTCGCAGTCATAGATAGCTTGAACCCCTACTCTCAGGAGCTGGACTTGAGCTTTAGTGGATGTTTTATTATTTTGTTTATTACTGTTCTTGTTCTAAGTATTTTCGCTCTTTGTTCCAAATATGGCACGCCTTGTGCATATTAAATTAAATAAATAATTAAATAGATAAATAGATAAGCAACTTTCTTTCTCGCTATGTTGTTCATGGCTTTCCGAATGGTGAAGTTATGTCGTGGTTTTTTTTTCAAATGTGGTTACTTAACTACTCGGTTTTGTTGTCGAATTACCTCACGTGCTAATTTTGCACACAATTCACTATGTGAATCAACGCTTTTTTGAGAAGCCGTAGTTCCTACTCACAGTAACTCTGAGGCAATGAATTCACCTCCAAACGCTTTCAGAAGCACACATTAAAAAATTTCCGTTCATTATTTTTTTCTGCAGTTTCCAGCAATTCTTTCACATCTTCACGTCCGCATCCACTTATTGTTAGAAGCTGTGTTGCTGCTTACATAACTTCCTTTTCGTGTGCTTGAGTCTAGACGACGAAGATTACGTACATCGCGTAAATAACACTTCTCATCGATTTCTGAGTTCTATGTGCATGTGTCTAAAAATGAAATTTTTTCTGTGTTCACTATTGCATAGTTGTCGTTTTTTTCTCAGGCAAAGAATAATGAAGAGTCAAAGATAAGGCCGAAATGACTAGTACATCATTCAGGAGTGATTTATCTTTGGTAATAAATCTTGTTCCTTTCCTCTTGGTGCGAATAGATTAACATGAGTTAAAAAGGTAACACCAATATTCACATCTTTGCTTTGTTAGATAGAGTTCTGCAGTATCTCACTTACATTTTGCTTTTTTAAAATATATTGTATACATTTTTTTGATCATTTCCTGAAGAAAATGGCAAAGACAAAAGGCAAATCTTTCTCGTCATTGTTCTTTCAGAAAGCTTTTATGACTCACTCACTTTTTACTACCTTTTGGCTGTTTCCAGTTTGAAAAATTCAACCGATTTACAGATTTCGTAATACAATGTTTGTAAGAATCCTATGTGATTCATTCTATCCTGCAATTGTTTTCTTTTGCATTGAGCGAAGCATCAAAGTTTCGCGTTCTTCCTGGGCATCTGTAAAGCTCAGTCCTTTTGTCGTTTTTTTAGCTTCACTAAAATGCCGAAAATTATTCATGCTAGCATTGAACCAATATTTCTCGCATTTTCATTATTGTAAGGAAGTTCCAAGTTTACTGAACTGCGGCGAACCTTCCTTTACGCAGTCTCATCTATATGCATATCATTGCTTCCTCACATGCTTGACACTCGATAACTTTTGGGATGGGATCCAAAAATTGAAAGGGTTTTGTGCTGACTTTTCTCTCCGGGAGCAAAGGCATTTTCTGTGGCGTAAATTCTGTCGAGATCGGGATTTTCGCGGTTTTTCATGGAAATTGTGGGAGAAACAAAATTTTCATTCCAAAAACTGATCAGCCACATAGAGAGTCTGCCGTATCTCGACCAGTGAGACCACAGCTTCCATGCTGGGTCTCCCCTACAAGGAAACCACCAATGTCCTTCTACCTCCTATTTCTCTCCATTCTAAGCGAAGAAGAAGGTCGGTTTTTGCTCGAACTTCTTTACCGAGCTTCTTTTCATAGTTTCAGCAAACACGTTGGCTATTTTATTTATATACATGATATGTACAGATTTGAATCTCCTCATTTCATATGTTTTTGTGAGAGGAGCTCTACTTCACTTAAACGAGGAAGTTTTTTGGTCAATTCAGGGTTCGGCATAGCTGGCACCGCGTCAGGCTTGATATCGTTTTTGTGGCCGAAAAGACGCAATGCGACGTTTTTTTTCAGTAGACGCTTCTTTTTTTGAGGATTTTTACGTTCAGGGTTTAAGGTCAGAGGGGACTTTGTACGAAATTTGCAAGATCAAAGGGGACTTCGTTTTGAAATTTCCCTGGTGCCAGCTCGTGCCGAGCCCTGGGTCAAATTATTTCTTTAACAAAACCCATAAGCATTTCTTTCTGTGTAAGCAGACCACCTCTCATTTCACTTTTACTCTCTTGTTGTTGTTCTATAAAAACGCAATAGTCAATGCACACGCTAACGATCACGGAAAACCTGTTCTCTCACCTCTTCACACAAGGCACAGTACATAGGCCTCATCACTCCTGTATTGTTATCATGCTCTCGAGTTGGATGATTTGATTACAAAATTAGCTTCGTTTCTATTTTACGATTTTCTAACCCTCGCATAAGTAAATCTATTATTTTAATTATGTTACATCAATGATGTTTTGTAAACACGCAACTGAACAAATAATGCATTGAAATCTGAAATCTTTGTGCTTATTTTTTATTCCGCCAGACACTATTTCCTTCGAGCTTGTTGGAAAGTTTTTTGCCCCTCTTTCGACCACGCCTACTTTTAGCTTTTACGCATAAAATCCTTCCGAGTTGATCTACCTTGAATTAATTTTAAGCAATCGTGCGAATCAAGGAATTTTTAATAATACATTACAGTCCAAAAAAGAGGCGTGGCAGAGAGAAGTAACAAAGTTTCTAGCTCTCATCATGATATCAATATATTCGCAATTAGGTCTTTTTTCATAGCATTATGAGTTTTATATTTGGCGAAATCCTTTTTTAGAATTTTTCTGCTTGCATATTTCAAAGGTTTCATATCGTTATATGTGCTCTATCACCCTCGAGATTTTCAATGCAATTTTTTGCCGACTGTCTATACCCTCTCATATCTCTTCTCTTTTCTCGCTAAATCTTGCGACGAATAATGTCCTGCAGAATTTTTCATTTAAGCTACCACCAAAACATTTCCAGGCCTCTATGCGGTAATGACCAACACCATCCACATAGCCTTTTTTGCCCTGTTTGGCGCGGTGAGAGCCTCTGAGGTACGTTCACGTTAAAGTTCACTTCAATCTCACCACCTTTTTTTGCGAGTCAAATTGGAGTGGCCCCGTTTTGGTCTCATAGTTGTACGACCTTGAATGGAGTCGTCGATGTGGTGGTTGAATAAACACTCACGCACACATCTTTTACGTACATTTGTTTGATCACATTTCTATGGGTGTCATTCACATAGAGTGAGGAAAGACTAGTTTCACGCGCACGACGCAGATGAGAGTTTCCGGCAGAGGGATAAGGGGGAGAACTGGTAAAATTTGGCTGTGAATGAATTTTCTATCCGTTTTTAGGGTTTTTGTGAGGATTATCTGGACTGTATGCAACGTCTAGAAGCCAAACAAAATGACTGCTTAATGACAGAAAGGAATGTTCAGTGAGTCACACAGAATTTCTTTGCTATACTTTTCCTGTAAATATTCCCCGCAAACAGGATGAGCAGTTCCGATCGCTGCGCGCGACAAAAATGGGACGTGAAAATGGCGTTGAATGGTCTCCACTTGCGGAGAGCAGAATTAGCTAGGGATTGTGTACAGAAAAATATTCAAGATGCTACAATATCTGAATCTACATTAAGTGAAGAAGAGGTGGGTTACAAAGACTAGTTTTTGCATCATCTAGCGCTCTCTACAAAGATTCTTGTCGGTTCGATAATTTTGCACCTCCATTTTTTTCTTTGTCTCCTCCACTTGGTGTATCATCTATTGACTGTGCTAATATACAGGGTGTCCCAAAAGTGAGTACACACTTTTTGATCGTTGAATATTTTCTTCCCATAAAGTCTTTTGCATAGCATTAAGTACCGTTCAGTAGAGAAGGTTTCAACTTAGATTTACAGCATGGAGTGAATCACTGACCTCTGTCTATTACAGTATGTAGGATTACAGTAGAATTTCGAGCATACAGCGCCAATACTATATAGGCCGTGGGAAAAAATTCCAAAAATTCTGGAAGGCTGTGTAGCAGTATAAACAATTTTTTACGAGTTACTCAAGCGATCTAAATTGTTTTCATTACAGTTTTGTAATACATTGAAGGAAAGTTATTGCTGTTTCTCTGGCATAACTCAAGAGAAAGTGTCGCAAATTCATATTCATAGTCAGCGACTCAGTTTGGTCCACCTAAAAAGCTTTCAGCTTGTTGAGTATCCGTTCTGGTGCAAAATGTTGCCGATAATGGATCAAAATTCTCTTCAAAATCCCTACCTTAATCAGTAATAAAAAACGATAGGTGACCTGTATTCACTAAGTTGAAGTCTGCTCTACCGAATGGTACTTGAAGCTAAGCAAAAGGCTCTGTGGGAAGAAAGTTATCAAGAATTAAAATGTTTGTACCTATTTTTGGATCACTCTGTATAACACATTCAGTATAATTTGGCTATGATAAGAATATTGTTTCGCCTCTCAAGTTCGCAACCTTCCGTGGAAGCATTCGATTAGCAAGTACTTCGTTCCAGAGGTAGGAAAGAAGTAAGACAATTTGACATAAAATTGATTTGTACCACTCTCCACTTTTTTGTGACTTGTCTGACAATTGCAAAACTCGAGCGGGTGTATATGTCATCAAGTTTTCTTTCCAACGTTATATTTGCATTGAGCCCTAGCAGAAAGAATAAGTAGTATCCACTAAGATTATGAAAACCATGGAAATGGGAGGTTTAAAATGTTAGGCTGGCCTATAATTTTTTTTGTATTTGAACTTTATAAACTAGGGCATATACTAGGGTGCAAATTTTCGGCTGCATATTAAACGAATAAGCTTTATAACTGCATATGTATCAAAGGAACACAGAACAACTAACGGCGAAGTTTGGACTTACTCCCATTTCTAGCCATCAAAAAATCTAATAAACGTATTCGTGAATACCTAATCTGGAGAGTATATTGGATTGGGAGATTGCAAAATTGAGAAATTCTTTTATTTGAACGGGTATTTTTTGGACGGTGTTTCCAGATTTCTTGGGCATTCAAGATTTTTCAGATTTGGGCTTTAGACTCTGTGTGAGTCAAACTTTGTGTGCATGTTCGAGACCATTCTATAGAAGTTGTTTTGCTTTATTGAATGGTATTCCGAAAATCTTAGAATGTAGGAAGACTATGACTTACTGCAGTAAGATTTATTTAAAGAAATCGTAAGACAACTTGATATATACAAAAGTGGTGATATGCAGAAGCTTGCAACCATTGATACCTCGCCAATAGTTCTTCGTTGAATTCTTCCTGTGTACGAAAAATTTTTGAGGGCAATAGGGAGCCTAGGAAAGGAATTTATTTTTTGACGTAGCATTTACGACCTGTTGTTTGTAGTCACTATGCAGATAGAAAGCCTCGTGACTGTGGTTTCTTGTTTACAAACAACCTCTTCAGCTACAAACATGCCGATCTATCCATGCAAAATTCCCATTTGCACCAGGGAACAAGAGAAGGAAACGCTCGCTTCCGACCTCGAAAGGTTTACGGAAAAAGGAGTCAAGGCAAAAGGTGTGTTCCCGTAGTGTTTCTTATTGTTTCTCAAACAAAACGACCTTTTAGACGCACTAATTGATCAGACAAAGAAAACAGCCTTTTTTATGGTTGACTCATTGAGTTAAGACATTGGCTTTTTTCTTGTAAACCCAACTCACCAAAAACGAGCCGAAATGCTTCAGGAACTCAGACAGCGGATAGGACCCCTCCGCCGGAGAAATGGCAGGGTCGCGGCGTTTCCCCAGCGGTGGGTCTCCCATTTGTCCGGCGGAGCCCTCCCATTTGTCCGGCGGAGCCCTCCCATTTCTCCGGCGGATACCTCCCATTTTCTGCTCCGGATACCTCCCATTTCTGCTCCGGACCCCTCCCATTTTCTCCGGCGCGGCTCTTCCAAATTTGGCGGACACGCGCCGCGCAAATTTCTCCGGCGCGGAGTCCGCCAAATCTGGCAGAGTCGCGCCGGAGAAATGGCGGACCTTTGCAGCAGGGCCGGAGAAGCCTCCCATTTGCCTGCCAGTGATGTCACCGCGATGGACCGCCCATTTGCCCTTCTCTCATTGGTCAACTGGGTCCGGCGCGACTCTGGCAGTTTCGGAGGGTCCGGCGGAGGGGTCCCGTCGATTGTCTGAGAAGGGGTGGAGGAACGAACACCTCAACTAGACCGCCTCCGCGGACTACTGTTCCTAACGCGATGCACCACAGTAGGACGAAAGGACCAGCTGCCCGCTTAGGGGGTGCCTGATTGAGGTGTTCGTTCCTCTACCCCTTCAGGAAGTGTTCCTAATATTTGCTTCTGATTTGAGAACCTCCCTCAAATATCACAATTAATATTGTTTTCCACGCGGTTTTCCAGCTCTATTCCACTCAATACCTTCAAAAACTAAAAGTTACGAATTTTGCTGAGTCCCTCCAGAAATCCCAACGTGATCGGAAAATAAGATCTATCTCGCTGCTAGAGCCTCTTTCAAGAGGTTACAGTAGGTAGACGGTCGACAAACCATTAAAACAGATGTCACTTTGCCCAGGGAGGTTATTTGCCATGCTGATTGAAAATGAGTTTAATTTCGCAGGTAGGACCATTTTATATGGTCAACGTGGGGTACGATAGTTGGTATACGTTGTTGGGTCAACATACCAAATTTGCTCCAACTTGCTTGGAGGGTTTTCAAATATGCTGATAACGAATCTCATGATCGTTCACTGCAAAAACGTCTTTTTCGAAGTCATGTAAGATACGTGGTATAAATGAACTTTCCGCCTTTCTCTTTGAATCGCAAATGTCCAATGAAAGGTCTTACCATGCGAAACGTAAGCTACATTCGTAATCAGTACTCAATATTCCCCCTGCGCAAAGTTTCAGCAGGTCTTCGACATTGGCCGCCTACCGTATACTTACAATAACTCCCTGGAAAGATCCCAAAATAAAAAGAGTAGGGTATTCATAAACATCAATCCCCAAGTGATTTCCAGGTTTGGCCTCATGCCATAAACCTACCGTAGCCTTACCATAAGAATATCTTGAAGAATGACTTTAATATTCTTGACTAGCATGAAGGAATCTACTACGCAAAGTTTCAGCGAGACCTGAGATACGAGATAGTCTAGGTAGATAGATATATAATAAATAGGCATAGTTTTAGCGATATCTGACCCTTTATCGTATGCCCATCGTAACTCCTCGAGAAAGGCACTACCATGCGAAATGAAAATAAATTTCGTGATTAGCAGATCAAATAACCCCCCAGACGAACTTTCAGCAAATTGTGTTTTTCAATTTTTGTGTTGTATTAAGTGAAATGGTATGTTTTCTTCATTTTAAAAATATGATTGGAAATGCAAGAGAATCTAGAACACTCAAAACAAAATTTTTTTATAAGGCTAAGGCCTCGGGCAGAGTTCACGCGATTTGATCGTTGCGATTCAATCGCTAAAGAAAAGCGTTACGAGTTCATTGCATGCCGATCTTCTTGTATTTCGGTTGTGATAGCTAGTCACGATTAGTCGTGTTGTAAAACTACCACAACCGAATTACAAGAAGAACGGCATGCAATGAACTGCGATTGAATCGCGACGATCAGATCGCGTGAACTCTGTCCGAGGCCTAAAGTGAACTTTCAAAAAGTAAAAGTATTTTAATCATTTACAAGTATGAACCAGTAGCTTGTGCATCTTTATAACTCGTGTCGAAGCAAGTCTGAAGTTCTTGGTCCAGGTCTAGGCGTCAATCGTAGTGATCATTTTTACTGGAACGTAGTACTTTACAGTTTTGAAATCTCTGAACGTTGCTAAGAATTCGGCCATGCGTTGGCAGAAGTATCGAAAATGTTATTAGCGCGGTTTTTTTCTGCCTGGAGCGCTTTCCAACGTTTTCACATTTCATAAGTGATTTGTGTTCTGTATAAATCATGGTGTGCTCGTCTATTTCGCGAAAAGGTCTGCAGTCGAGACCATGCAAGACTCCAGCATGTATATGAGGTTGATGAATGTGGTATTCATATTAACATCAGCTCGGAACAGTTTGGAGCAGTAGCTACAGCGCGAGTCCCGCGCGGACATTTGCAACAAAACACGCCCCTTCACCATTACTGCTAGCTGCCCGTGGGTGGAGCCTATCGGGGACCTAATGGCCTCCATCCGCGGTCAACGTGTTGGAGCGAGAAAGTTGAAGTCCAGTAGATGATACACCACGAGGTGGGGCTTTGTTTCATTCTACAAAAAATTGGATTCTTGCGCCGACCTTCGTGGGGTAACCAAGGTCATTTTAAATACGGAACGAGCTGAGCCTCAAGGCGCAGCTCGTTCCGTATTTTTGTTTTAGGTTACTAGACGGTTGTGGTAGTTCCTGTTTCTAATATAGCCTTTCCTTTTAGTTTTATATAGTAGATAAACTCATTTGAGGCTGGTAATATGCGCAACAGTTGCCGGTATGGCGAGTGGGGGGGGGAACCCTGAGAAAGGGTAGCATCATAGTGGAGTAAAGTGCATTGCATCCGGATACACACTAACTCTTCTAGCGCAAAAATGGACGCTTATGGAATTGAAGGCGAGGGGCATTTTCATTTAAACGTGAAAGGTTAAAATAGCTGTATATACATAATCATGTCAAGTTTTCCTTTTTGAATTTGTGCATTTGTGAGACATGTTATAGGCAAAATAAAAATAAAAGAGTGAGTAGTGAAACTAGATATTTTTCAGGATATATCACTAAAGGATCGCAAATTGTTATGAATAGGCTCTATCCTTTACATAAAACTTAGTTCTTTTGTTTGGAGAGTGCTTAATTATGAAACGATGTATTAACTACTGAACATCAAAGGACGATGAGCGTTTATTTAATTTCAGTCATAAGTTGTAGTGAGGTACCGTTACATCATCAAACATCATTACAGGCCATGATTGGTTTGAATTCCCTTGGCAATCATCGGTATAAACCAATTTCCTTTTTCACACCAAGTGAGAAAATCTTTGTGCATGTGCGGAAATTTAATACATGTAGTAGTCAAAGTACAAGAGGAATTGCGGATGCTAAACTAACACTAGGTTGATTGTGTGAATGTTCTCTTGTCCATCTATAAATAAAGGTTTCGTGTGTAGCAGTACAGTACAAGTGATTCCTTTCTTCGATCTATCAAAATTTCATCGACTCAGCTCGAATGCTGATGGATCATTTGAGTTTGGGTAATGGGAGCCTAAAAGCGAACAAATTAACAAGAGGTACACTCAAATTTTCACAAAATTTAAGCTACTTTGTGATCCACTTTGCAGCAGTCAGTGTTCTGCTATGTATCTGGGCTACTCTTTGCTTATTGCACAGTTCAACGTCCAAAGTGGTGAACAGGTTGATCTTTTTCCTCATCAGAATGTCGTGCATGAGACATTGTCTAGCCTTTGTATGACATATGATTTATGATTTATTTGCCTTTCATATTATTACAATATGAGGCACCCAAACAAACTGATCCATTCTTTTAACGTGAGTGATCTTACTCTTTGCCAATTGCAAGTGCCAAGCTTCTTCTTTCTCTCCATCTCGTTAGGACCAATATATCGAGTTGTGTTCTCTTCAGGGCTTCTTGCATTTCATGTAGTTGGTCTTCGTTTGGCAGGCGTCTCACGTTGAATTCGATGTGTGAACAGTCGTTGTTGGGGTGGAACATACTTGATCCTGCTGTTCCGGGGCTTCCTGGATCAAGGGGTTCGACGTCCGGTAGGGTGGGGAAGAGCGGTCAAAATGACTGACCAGTCGAGGGACGTGTAGAAGATGAACTCCTGTATGACATAGCCTATCACAATTTGAAACTTTGCATTTTTCATTCACTTTTGGAATCGGATTAAATCAATACACTTTCCGCAGAAATCTGCTCACGACAAAGGAACACATGCACAACAACATGAACAGATTTAGAAAGGGAAATCTGAAGCTAATAACCATTCTGACTCCAGCAAATGATGTCGGTGTTGTGGTGGCACTTTAGCAGGACGCATTTGCGTAGACATGAAAGGGTCAAAATTACCTGAAAGCTGATTTTCCTGCACCTTCAGTTTGGGAAGATGGAAGGGAGGTATTAGTAGGACATCATTGCGTACATAAAAACTGAAGCAACAACACCTATGCACACCTCAGTTTTCTGGTGTCTTCGTGAGTATGGGTCACTCTTTCACACTAGCTTTGTTTACTAAAACATCAAATCTATATAACTTCACAAGATTGTGCAAGCTTAAAAGGACAAATTTTCAGGCATTACAGGGATAAGAGTATTGTTGCTAAATTTGACGAGCTTTTTCATGTGTAGGTTCTTATGATCCGTCAAGAACTTTGCACAAATGCCTCCATCCGGAAAAGGAGTCTTCATTGCACTATAACAGACACTAATATCTAGAAGTTTTGTTTGGCGCATATTAATTCAAGAGCATGTTTAGGCATTGATTTGCCGGAAAGACACCAAGTTATGGCACAAGCAATGCTCCGAGTTGGCCAAATGCTGTCCATTAACCGAAGAGTAAGAGTTTGCTTGTTTGTTCATGACCTTACCATATTCGTAAAAAAGTACTTTTTTTAGCTGCAAGGTTAACACGAAGGAAATTATGGAACAAATTTTCGAAGAGCGCCGGAAGCTCCGCGAATTGAATGAGAATTGCCATTCAACACACCGTTAGCTTGAAATTCTAGCCAGTTGTTATGTTCTCGTTGTATTATTTGAAACTATACATTCCACTGCGCTTTGTTCACTTCTGATATATGTCGGATACGAAAGCTTAAGGCAACTGTGCTTTCACGAATGCTCAGATTCTCTCAAACATCGCCGAAAAAGCTAAGCTTTTCATGCTCTTAACAGTCTTTTTTCGAGGATTACATTCATTTCGCGTTTTTGGTTCCAAATAACATATTGTATATATCCTTTGTTTCTCAAACTGAAAGAAGTATTGAAGAGATGGTAAACAGAGAAAGAATCAGTTATGCTATGTTAGCTATAGTTATGCTCGAGTTCAAAAAAGCTGAGATGCCTACTTTTCTCTTCCTCCCACACTGTCAAATCAAGTTCTATTCATGCTTCATCTGTGCACATTGTCCGACTTAGTAAAAAGAAGTACAACGAAGGTGCTAGGTGTTTTAGTCCAGATCTAAGTATAAATAACCATCTTGCCTTTCATAGTCTCCTCATTCAGCTTTTTAGCAGGCTTTTTACACGTTCTTTCCATAGTAACACTTTTCTAGTGCTTTAACACCTCCATGTCACTCAGTTGATTCCTCTACACGTTTTCTTTTATTACAGTTTTGCCGCATAAAGCGCGAGCTAGACCAGCTTTACAAAGTCTAGCCGTGTCCGGAGGTGACTAAAGCCCTATTTACAGCCCATTGTGTAGGAGTAGTCTTGTGATGCTTGTTAGTCGAGGAGAACAAGAAGCTAACATTATTAAGAACCTTACACTGTAGCTCAAAGTTTGATAATTACTTGCGCTGTTGAGCCCTATTGCTGGACGAAGGCGCACGGCCCAATTGCAAGAACGCATTTTACACGTGAGCACACAATTTGTGAGTTTACAATGATATAACCCCCTTCCTACGCGTAGCTTGATTGAAGCTGCTATTGTTCTTCATCCGGCAGTAGACCCTAGAACGGATCCAAGCGATTAGAAGTTGTAGAGAAAGAAAACGAGCAGCTTGGTGAGGGCAAAAGAAGGAGGGATTCTTAGGTTAATCAGTGGCTGATACCTTCATCTTCTCTTAGTTAGACTAGTTTTTTGAGCAGTATTTAACCTTTTGGCAGAACACAAACCTACCCATTGGTAGCTTCAGTTCTGAGGGAAGGCAGCAAGAATATATGCATTCGATAGCCTAAACCTCGTAATGTGTCACAAAAGTGATTCAGCCTGATTGGTCTTAGTCTGAAACATCGAAAGCAAAGAAAAAATGGAACAGACGAGGTTTTTGCTTGCTCGTAATTCCATAACCGCCCTTATCTGTAATGGGATTCACCGCGTAGGTAAAGAATGATTAGTACTTTGTAAATGTGCAAATAAAGTAGACAACTCACCTCTGAAACAAAGTTATGTTCGAAAGTGACCATTTCACTTGGGTGGCCCAAGTTCTGGAAAATTCGGAATTCGCAAAAACTTGGTCCACAGGGTTAATCTGGCATTTTAGTCACGAAAATGATGCTATTATGCCTTCAAGGCTTCTTTATTATGCTTATTGTAAGTATACAATAGTATATCAATTCCCGCAGTGAGCTTATTTTCTGCATAATGGGCTTGTCTGACATTCATAACGAATGTCATGTGAATGTTAGCATCAGTAGCACGATAATGCCCCTTCAACTCACCCTGATCCCCCAATATGACCTGCCACACCCCACGCTTGACCTTGGCCATCAGTCAGCCACTTCTCGTTTGTTTTTGGCTTTTTTGCTTAGTATTGATGTGGTGAGAACAAAGCATTTAGGAGGATTAATTACGATCATCTTCGATTTCCCAGGCACCGAAGGAATCCAAGCAGCATAAGCCTAGTAATCCTACCTGCCAATTTTGGTCTTCGCTACATCAACTAACAGAAGATAATTTAGTCGTGCCAAGAGTCGGACAGGGCGCGACACGCATTGGTTTGATTTGAAAACGAGATCCCCCAAGATTTGCAATTGGACAAAGTTCCCTCTGGCGTCAAAATTAGTAGACCCTCACTCAATCAACTCAACAATGTAAATGCAAAATAAGCGTATCTTGAGATACTGCAACAAAGAATCAAAAAAATTTTGAGGTATCGATCGAAGGTTCTATTATCTTGGTATAGGCGATTCCCATGCGTATAGCGGGCGTGGGCCCTGCAGACATTTGAACACGTTGAAAAACTTGTTGGACCTCCATTCTAAAACATTACCTTTTTTACTACGTGCATACGTTGGCAAACGTCGGCAAAGCTCCACTCCCATAGAGTGGGGAACGGACGATACCATTTTTGTGTTCATTATGTCGAAAAGCGCCCAAGCCAATCAACATTCAATCAAATTAGCCTACGACATTTTGATGATGCAATATTCGCCACATAGTTCAAAGGACGCTCTGAGCAGATTGAGCGCGATGTCTATCAATGCGTATGTTTATATTAGGTTGTAAAGAAAGTTCCCGGGCACTTTTGGAAATTTCATTTTCAAACGCATTTTTTCGGCGCTCGGTCGGACTTTGACACCAAGTTTTTTATACTGTTCAGTAGAGGGAAGCCTGAAGTTTTCAAAAAGCCGTCTGACTTTTGTTGATGCCAAGACGTGTTCGATCTGCACGTCAAGAAAAGAAATCTTTCCAACCACAAAAATTTCA
This sequence comes from Cylicocyclus nassatus, assembly GCA_958299035.1. NCBI lineage: Eukaryota > Metazoa > Nematoda > Chromadorea > Rhabditida > Strongylidae > Cylicocyclus > Cylicocyclus nassatus. The sequence goes on from CATQJL010000316.1 coordinate 70,725,847, forward strand.
TAATTTTTCTTCCTACGGCCATTTTTTTGTGCAGTTCAAAGAATTTCGTCCAAATCATGGGTGATTTGATTGGCAAGGCTGTTAACTTCTGACCCGCAGCTGCACTCGAGTTTTGCGATTTGCGCTCAGGAATTACAAGCTGTCGAACTTGCCTCTGACTGCAACTCTTTTCGCAGCTGGCGTCGCTTCTGCGGGGATCGCCACGCCTGCACGATGGGTCCAAAAGGTGTGCAAGGCTTTACCCCAACAATGTTCCCAGTAATCAAAGATTTGGTCCTTTCTGTGCAGATCTAGAAGACTTCAAAGTCACTTACTCGAAAAATGGAGCATTTTTAGGAGCAAAAAATGGTCGATTTTTCAAACTTTCTAGAGAAAATTTTTTTGCAGGTGGTGCTTCAGAAACATAAATAGTCCCCATAACAGCCCCATCAAACCTCTATATAACTACAGCATCTGGGCTCTCCAGCTCTTATAATGTTTGAGAAAATCCTGCACAAATAGGCCACTTTTCGCAACGACCTTTTTCCCTTCTGCGCATGCTGGTGGACCGCAGTGAGGTGCTGAAAAGCCAGCAAGACAAGTATATGTTGTGGACAAAATTGTCTTTGCAATGAAGTTTGTAGCTTCAAAAAAGAATCAATCCGCTTGAAGTTGCAGCAATGTGAAAAAAATTTTTGCAACTGCCCGGGAACTTTCTTTACAACCTAATACTATCAGGTTGTGTAATAAGTTGTGTCCCATTTTTTCTTCCAATTTTTTCTCAATATCTTGCGCGATGTTCTGTAAATTGTTTATATGCATTTGAAAGCTCTATGCCTTCGCTATTAAAAACTTCATTTCGGTTTTCTACATCGGATGAATTAGAAAAGTTTTACAGCGTCAAATTTAGAAAATCAAACAGGGAAAAAGTCCATTTTCGATAACTACGTTACGCGCCTTCCTAATTAGTTAGAATGCCTATGAATAAGTCCGAAGATTTTGCTACACATAAGCAAAGAGTGCTGTAGCTTCTATTGCGCTTCAGAGGCGCTGAAACTTCTCAAAAATCATTTCTATAGACTTTAAAAAATTCTTCTTTAATGCCTTTTCAACGTTAGTGTTGAGCATCATCTGAAGGCATCCTGAGGGAAGACGGTAGGCCGATCATCCAAAAAAGACAGAAAGCATGATTCTTGGCTTCAAAATTATCGGATTTGAAGGTTTAATATCACAATGCGAATTTGAAAGCTACACAGCTTGGGTACGCGAGACGGCGAACATCGCCGTGACAAAGTCTTGAGTCGCCGACTTCTAAAAAATGTCATTAAATAGCAGGTGGAAGGAAGGGAATATGCGCAAACAGTGATAGGATAAATGTAAAAGCTTAATAGATTGTTTTGGTTGTTGTCAAGCTTGTTTCATAAGTTTTGCCAATAAAAATCGAGAAAAATTTGCAGGAAAAAAGATGTCGGAAATGGATCGGCTTTTTGGATTTTTTATTTCAATGATAAAAATCTTTTTCAATTCCCTGCCATGTTGAGGGACGATGCGTTTGAGCCTGTAGAGCAGAGCTTTCAAAAGCATACACACTTTATCTCAAATATAGTCAGTGTTGGCAAGAAAAAACTGAAACAAAAAGTGGACAGAACTTATTACACGAGCTAATATTTTGGCTCAAAAAGAGGAAATGTAATGGTTTGATTAGTTCACTTTACTATATTATAGATTCTTGAGTGTTCCAATCTTCCAAATCAAAAGGTGCAAAACTTGTATGAAGTCTCCGATGTTTATGCTTCGAAACCCAGTTGGTTTGGTGTTGGTCTAGTAGTTACAAATTCGGGAACGTTATTAGGATGCGCCTTTTGAACTTTTTACAGTAGTTCGGAGTAATTTTGTACATACAGACCAAATTTGGTGTCATATTATTGTTTACGCGATGTAAACAAGTCATTGTTGTTTCGTTCTTGCATTTGAAATTCGCGCGACTGCGAAAGAACAGGAGACGGTCGAAAGGCATGTGTTGGTTGCTGTTGCCGAACGAAGCAAACCAAAAAGTTAAAATCTACCTTGTTCTTCCCGAATCTCCACTACGCGATCCTTCGCTACACTTTTTGATATACTGACAAGATTTCTGGATGTGAAAACTTTATTTCTGTGAAGTATAAATCCAGTACGGCGATGGCGACCGCCGGGACGCGATCTTTCGACATACACTCCAAAAGAACACATTTAACGCGTAAAACTTCACATGATTGCCGACTTTTTTCAAGGCTCCGCCTACGGCCCTGCAATAAAGATGTCTTCTTTGTTTTTTACGATAAAAACGAAATTCATTTTTACCAGGGCCTCAAAGGGACTATAATGATGTAATGATGTACATCTTTTTAGCTAGTCGCTAGTGCGACTCCATACTTTACTCGTAAAACTACGTTTAAGGCTTCCAAACCGAAGCATTGAATATATGCGTCAAAGATATTGCTTGTTTTCCTTTCGAGTAATTTGGCACTTACCTGCAAAGCGGCTTTAGGTCATACAGCTTATTAGACCATGCCACTTATCTGTGAAGCTTGAGAATGCAAGAGCTTTCCAATCTCTTTGTTAGCCTTTATCTCGACGATCGTTTCTAGTCTTTCGAAATGCCTGTCTTTCCTCCTGACCTTTACGATAGAGCACTTTTCAGAAACATGGTCATGTGGGTGTAATCGTTTTTGAGTTATAACCTATTGCCTTAAAAGGTGAAAGTGCGTTTTCGCATTGTTCCTCAAGCAAAGCTTACGGTAGAGGACACACTTCGTATGTGCTTGGAATCAAGCTGACGTAGAAATTACACAAATTCATTTTTTGAGCATCAATCCCTGATAGAATTATTATTGCAAGCAAACATACTATGTAGTTGTCATATTATTTTTCTTTGAAAAGCTACCATCTTCACTCTCGATTTTACCGTCACGTTTTTCATGTTCCTAGATTAAAGTCCAAATACTTGTACATTATACTCTAATCAATGTAAGCTCAAATTCTTGGAAATATTTTTATCTATAAGTTAGAGTACTACCGTATCTAAAGGAAAATATACTTCAATCGTATTTTAGAAGATCGCGTTAAACTGCCGACTTGCAATCAGCTAGTACCAAAAACCTAACTTCTGGCGATTTTAGACTGTTGAAATTGAGAAAATACGGGCCTGCTAAGGTTTGCAATGGGAGTCAATAAAGACCACATTTTTTAGTTGGGTGCCGAGGGATGGCCAAAGGAAATAGAGGGGCTCCAGACTCAAAGGCAAAGGAAAATTCAAACGAAGAGGAAGCAAAAAAGGAAGGATTAGTTTGCTTCCCATCTCTCAAGCGGCGGCGCTGTCCTTGCTTCGTCGGCGACGGAGCCCTGGCTCTCGTAGGTTTCGGCTGATAGCTGCCACGCGGGATTTTGCTGAAGTGGTAATAGCAGTTAGAATTCCAGAATACAATGTTCGGAAGTACTCGCGAAGAAGACCGTCCACACGCTAAACACCTCAGACTTGGGTACTTAACCTTCATCTGTTTCTCCAAAACAAACAAAACAATAAAACAGAACGTGATTAACTGTCCATGAATAACAATAATTCAATAAATATGAACATCTCGATTAGAGCGAAATTCTTCTTAGCACCGTCGTAACTATAACCAAAATGACATATATGGCATGACAACAACATGAAAATGAACAATAGGAATAGTATATCAAACTAAATATAAGAATCGATAGAACTCGAAAACCAAGATAATGATAGAGGTCTGATCGCAATGGCTATCCATTGAACATCCTGGCGAGGTAACGTCAGGGCCCGGCATAGATCGTCTGGAAGCAGGCTGGACTTCGTTTTTAAAGCAAAAAGCAAAGGGGATTTCGTATTTGACGAGTCGGGGCCATAGCACAAAGAATAAGCGCCATTCAGTCGAACACAAGCTTTTCGGACAGGTTATCACACGATTGACATGCTCTATCATGTATGGCGAAAAGTGCGCGCGATTTGAAAGCAAGGCTTAAATAAACAAATTGCTTGTTTACAGCGCACACAGAAGCATATGACACCAAAATTTAACTGTATGTATAGAAAATTATTTGCAAAAGAATTATGCAAAAAGATTTGAAAACTTATGTGAAGTAATACCTTTTCCAAAATTAGATCGTCTCCAGACGGCCACCAGACGATCTGAGATCGTCTGGAGCATATATTTCCGTCACTTCACATAAGTTTCGGATCTTTTTAGCATGGACGAATTCCCCAGTCAAAAATCTATCCTTGAGCATGAAGACATTTTCATATCATTACTTTGCTTTGTTTTTTTGCCTTCATTTCTTCTCGCTTTGTTAAATTTCGCGCTCTAATGCCAAAGTCTTGTACATGTAGTATTCAGCTCCAATTTGGATTTTCTCTCTTTTCTTACTTCTTTTCTTTCAGACTAGTAAATCTTTCTTGTTTTTATCTTCTCCGAAGCAGGTAGGTCAAAGGGGACTTCGTAAAACTTCCGAAAGTGAGGGGAGACTTCGTTTTCAGAAACCCTAGAAACCGATTCGTGCCGGGCCCTGGGTAACGTCGGCTAAATAGTGCCTTTTGGGCGCGTGGAAGGTCAAGGAGGCGCTGAGGTCGGAGATCAACACCGGTCTCAGAACATCCCTAGCGATTTAAGTCGCAGCTGCTTTGGACTACTCATAATTGTCCACTGGTGCCTTTTTTGTTTCGATCAGCAGCAAAAAAGCTGCAACGTAAGCGGTCTTCGCCTTTTATTCTGGTAACACGCGAATGTTCCTCTCCCGCAACCAGGCGCGTGAAGCCGTGAAGAATACGAGCAGGGTTTTTTAAACATGGCTTATTCTTGCCCTGCTATACCGTGAAGTCGTAAAGCAGGTGAATATCGTTCAAAAGAGCTTTTCATGCTCTTTCAAATAATATATTGAACATGCAGGATTTCCTTTTTATTTCTGGAAAAAAAGTGAAATACTTGAAATACCGCGATTTTTTGGCGCAATAAAACCAACAAATCATGTTTTAACCTATAGTCTTCCAAAGAAATGAAAATTAAAAGCTGCAAATGATTGGGTAGAGCGTAACTAGCTCTATCAGATGGTAGCTTGATAACATGCATTTCCTTGCAAATAAGCGAATAACACTTATCTTCGTTCCAGAAAATGCTAATGACTATACCTCCTGACTTTAACCGTTGCGGCTAGCAATCCTCGTGGGTTTGGTGGCTGTACCCTCACCCATTGCAGCAGCGGTACTTTGGATGGTCTCACATGTTTGCGCAGATACTGCTTGAAGTTTATAATTTGTCGAAGTGACTAATCTTGCATTTCAGCAAGTAAAAGAATTATTAAATACAATGATGACCTTATATAGGTGTTGTTTGAAAAATAACAATATACTCTAATATCTGTCACAACTGGGAAGTTCGGGGAACGGAACTTACACACACCGAAAGGTTTGCCGCCACATACTTAGCGAAGGTCATGAGGGGTCATGAACTGGCAACAACACTAATTTACAGGCAATTTGCACCGCAGGCGAGCTGATTCTGCACACGGTAACTCTTTCACCATCCTACAGTTTATGAAACCGCGATTTTATAAAATTTTCGAGTTCAAAGTTCAGCAGTAGATCTAGTCCGATTAGGGTGAAAACCTGCATTCCGGGGTGTTTTGTCATGCTGTCTCCCAGTATGATGGTGATTTCGCTTAAAACCTGAAATTTTTTTTTCTTTTTGAATCCTAAACTTGTTTCCATGAATTTTTCGGCAAACATTTTAGAATTGTAATTCAAGGTTCTGACATGCTGTTTCCGAATATGACGGTGGTTTCGCCTAAAAGTTGAAAATTTTTTTTGGATTCTTATTTTTTTGTAAGTTTCACTGCAAATTTGTTAAAACTGCAAAACAAACGGAAAAAAATCAGCTACGTCCAGAAAGATAAAAGCTTGTCAGAAAATTCCTAACATCATTTTTGAAATTGTTGCCGGAAAATTTGTGAAAACAAGTTCGAAGTAAAGAATTTGCAAGATTTCAAACGAAGCCACCATCATATTCGGAAACCGCATGTCAGGAAACTCTTATAATGCATTCTTGAACTTTCGTCGGAAAATTCATGAAAACAAGTTTAAAATTCAAAATGCAAAAATTTCATAGTATCGAGCGGAACCACTATCATATTCGGAAACAGCATGACAAAATACCCCCAAATACGAATTTTTATCTCAATTAGACTATCACTGCTGAACTTTGAATTCGAGATTTTGATAAAATCCCGGTTTCATAAACTGTAGGATGGTGACGGAATTACCGTGTGCAGAATCAGCTCGCCTTCGGTGCGCATTGGGTGCAATTTAGTGGTGTGCTACCAGTACATGACCTCTCTTGAACTCCGCTAACTACGCGGCGGCAAGCCTTTCGATGTATGTAAGTTCCCTCACCCGGGAAGTTCACTTACTTCTCTTGTTGGGAAATCTACAGTTATTGTCTAGGTGTCTCATTTTCTACCTTTCACCCTAACTGTCAGTTTTAAACGAAAGTTCTTGTGTAACAAAACTAGATAATTTTTCAACTTATCTGAAACTCACTGGTTTGTTTTATTATAGACGGTGGACAGTTTGCGCTCCATGACAGATGAGCACAATCTATAATATAAGGTTAGTCACCGTGAACGCAGCTTTTAAAATGGCGTCTCACTCTTTGCGATTCTGAGTTTGGTGCGAAAACTACGGAAGCCGCCCTAGCTAGCTCTAAAACTGTAAATTCTTGCAAAGCAGTAGTTCAGTAATGCGGTGGCAAGTTCTGTTCTTGGGTGGGAATGTAAAAACAGGTAATCGTCGCAAATGTTGTTTTACGGATAAACTTTCCTTCTTGTGCAGTTTCTTTTTTCATAAAACACGACCAGAGACCACGAATGACCTAGTGTTTATCAAACACCTCAAAGCTTTTTTTGTTAATCTAATGGATTTTTTGCTAAACATGGGCGGTGATAAAAAGTGACATTTATAAAGTTATGGTGACCTATAAACTGACATTTCTGGAGGACTTTTTATTTTCGCATTTTCGAGATTTAGGCTATCCACGGTGATTTATGAACTGCTGCTGCTTGAGAAATTTTACAGTTTTTGGGGATGGGCTGCCTTCATTTTCTGGCAACAAAAAGTCTCGAAATCCAAAACGTTACTTTGTTTCATTTTGGTGGCTTATAGACAGCACAACATATCTATCATGCAGCGGAAACCGTCTAAACACTCATTCGACTTGTGCAAGAACTTTCGTTCCAACCCATTACAGATGATATTACTGCCGATTTATAAGCTTGAAAGAAGTAAATGCATCTAAACTTTTCAAATGTCTATAGCTTCTTTCCTCACAACGACTACAAAGAATGAGCGAACGGTAGAGTACAACTCAGGCAAGCAATTTCCGTTTTTGAGCTTTGGTGTAAACTCACTGGCATTTTTTTCGATCCAAGCTTAGCTCTTAATTTCACTTTTGTTTTCAATTCCCCATCTAATGGAGGCTTATATGCTATCTGTTAGGAGATGAGACATCACCGATGCGTTAGATGTTCTATCAATTAGGTGGTCCTTGGTGTCTTTCGTTCCAAAAAACGACATTTACGAGAACTGGTATATCAAATTCAAGGTAGTACCAAACATGTTTTGATGTAACATTTTCTTCCTTTTTAGAGTTATATTCACGTATCAAAAGCTTTCGAATGTTTTTCAGAGAGTATCTAGTTTAACATTCATACATAAGGCAAACATAATTGTGCAGACGTACAAATCGCTCTAGTAATTTCTGTTCCTCCGCATTTTCAAAGCACTTTCTAGACGATATGATAATTTGAAAAACGGTCTATCAAGGAGAAACTGAGCGTTATGTTACCTCTCGGCAAGTTCCGTGTTTGCGGAATGATAAGTTAATCCAGTAATACCATGCAATCAGGATATAAATCAAGCTATTAGACCTATGTCTCGGGCAGAGTTCACGCGATTTCATCGCCGCGATGTTCCCAACAAGACAGTTAGGCCTAAGGCATACCTCGCGATTCCGGTCGCTACGCGATTTGGCACAACAGCGACTCTTCGTTATTCGTTGCTAATGCGCTGCCTTTGGTCAGAACCTGATGCAACCAGAACTTGGCGTTTGCAATAGCTTACACAAGCCACCCAAATATGCGTTCGAGAAGCGCGCACGATAGATTTGTAAAAATCTGACAAGTCGCCAAGTCGCGTGAAAGTGGCGATTCGGCCGAATTGCGTGAGGTATGCCTTAAGCCTTACGGTTTCATTGTATGTCGATCATTTTGCATTTCGGTTGTGATACTTAGTCACGATTGTTCGTGTTGGAGAAATGTCAAAAATTTGAGATGGTTGGCATGCAATGGACTCGTAACTGTTTTTATTTTTGGGAGTATTGAAGTGATGAGGTCGTGTGAACTCTGCCCGATTCCTAGGGCATGCATCTCGCGATTCCTTCAAATCACGCAATTGCATGACGTCTGTAGCTATGCAAAGACCGCTTGCGACGAATTACGAAGAGTCATCACTGCAGTGACAAATCGCGTAGCAATTTTAGCCGCATGAGCTACGCCTTAGGCCTCGGTTAGAGTTCACGCGATTTGATCGTCGCGATTCAATCGCTACAAGGCAAGTGTTACCAGTTCATTGCATGCCGATCTTCTTGCATTTCGGTTGTGATAGTTAGTCACGATTAGTCTTGTTGGAAAACTATCACAACCGAAATGCAAGAAGATCGGCTTGCAATGAACTCGTAACACTTGTCTGTAGTGATTAAATCGCGACGATCAAATCGCGTGAACTCTGCCCGAGGCCTTAGCCGTTATGTCGAAATCAATGTATGTTCTTCATAATGCCGCAACAAATAAATCTGAAAAATGTAGGGCAGTATATTCAGTTGAGCACAATGCGCTTTACAAGTGATGTTGAATCATTTGCAAAAGACTAGTCCACCTGAAGTTTGAAAACAATTTTCGAAAAATTTCAATAAAGTAAAGATTGCTGAGTCCAAAGGAGTTCTTTGGAGCTCCACTTTGCTCAGCCTATACGTCTTCACATCAGACACTGGCATGTGCAGCTGTGAAATTTTTACCTTCGAAATACAAGAAACAAGAATAGGCCAAGAACAGAAATGATTGTCTTTTTTGATTTTCAACGCTTAGCTCCGAAGACTAACTCTTATAAAAGGCTAACTGTGTTTGCAAAGGTTTGGGATATACAATACTCATTTGAGAACAGCTCTGCAAAGCCCTGCGTTCCTGTAAAAAAACTGTATTACCTTTTATCTCTTCGAATCAATTTTATCTTTGGAAAAATGTAGCAAATGTATGTGTCTGGCGAATAAGTATATCTTAAACAATAGAAGATTCCTTGGATATGTTTTGTCAAACTTCCGATTTAATTTTTGATTTTTCTGGGATTGCGCTTCAAATTTCAAGTGATCTATCGAATGCCAAAGCCACCTTGTAGGCTTGGGGATCTATCAAAATCAATCTGATATACCTACAGTGTCTATTCGCTACAATTTTCAATGTGCTGCCTTATTGTGAAGTAATTTATACCAAAGAGCAGCCACCATTTGAAAAGGTGGTGAAGAATTTGTAGAAGTCCTATTTCTTGAAAATTCTTCCTCTCTCCTTTTAAGTAAATGACTGTTCGATCACTTTTATTTTGTCTGACTTGCGAGTATCTGATATAGTTTCCGCATTGCAAGTATCTATAATTTTGTCGAATCTACTTACCTGGTACACAAATTTCAGCTATGGCTTTCAATGTATTTCTGACAATAATAGAAGCTGTTTCTATATTTGTATATGTAGCTGTTATGCTCATTATAGTCGCGAATTCAACATTCAGGACTTCATTCTATAAAATGTTTGTTGCAACGGGTAAGTTACGTGATAGTCCAGGAAGTGGGAAAGACAAAGTATAAAGTATTGTAAACAACCGCAAAGCTAATTTGTTCTGTCGGCTCTATATTCGAATAAAAAAAGCAAGGTGATTACCTTGAGTTGTCCACGAACTGTTAACAATGAACTAATGGGGATTTGCTGCTTTGAATCTGCCTTTTCTATCTGCAAAAGCTTCTTCTTACAGTAAAAGAATGAACGTGAATCAGAACATTTCTTACAGTTTTTTAGCTTCTAGAAACTCTTTGACTGTATGCCCTACACGCTGATCGGCAACTGACTTTGTGACCTTTTCTGGTGAATTTGCGTCATGTTGTGCCGTCAAAGAATAAAGGGGAAAGGATGTTTTGACCTAACAGTCATATAACGGGTTAGCTTTGCCATTGTGTGTAGTAAAGCGAACGCAGTTTGTGTGCGATGAAAATGTATATAAGGCCCAAAGCGTAGGCAATCTGGCAATTTGCCAGATGTCTTTAAATTCAATGGTGATAGACCCCAGCATGTATAACGTTCGTAGGTTGATAAAATGCCTTCTCTTCCTTACGTCCAGAAACCCCTTACGATGAGTTATGACCAATTGGAGCATAGACAAATTCGCGTCGCGACTGAAATCGCGTGAGATAAGTTTTCGGCCTAAGCTCATGTGCACTTCTCTATACTCTTTAGGGTTCCTTCATACTACGCCGCATACGCCGCGTACGCCGCTGCAGCGCAGTGGAAATATGCTCACGGCAGCAGAGCTCCACTTTTTTGTTTGTGTCTCTATATTTGCTGCACATTCGGGTCCCTCAAAGTGTTCCTTCACATAATGCATTTCTTCCTCTCTTTTGCTTTGTTTATCCTGTCTATCCTTTGTCTTTATCAATGATTGATGGAATGACTCAGGTTGTTGTGCTCCCTCTACTTTTAGTTTCACATTTTGTATCGTATTTGACTGCACATTGCGTCATCTGGTTGTATATTGGTAGTATATGGTTGTATGTTGTATCTGGTTGTATATTTGTCTTGTTAACATCTCCTCACAAACACATCACTGGATGAAAAGGATTTCTCTTCTTCATACTGTTAGACTGCAATTGCAAATTTGATGCGCCGTTTTTGCCGCAGTTTGTTTTTTTCGCTCACAAAACATCATTCAAGTTTCGGCGCTGACTTCAGCTACATTATACAGTCAATGCGGCAAAAAAAAAGACTCGGTGGTTACTTTCTCTTTGGGTATTGATCTCACTTCATATCTGTCGTTGGAGTGGAGGGAAAAAGTGGAGCTTTGCTGCCGTGAGCATATTTCCATTGCGCTGCAGCGGCGCGGCGTAGTATGAAGGAACCCTTAGGTCTGGCGCAAGATGATCTCTTTGAATGCGTGCATTTGAGATGCTACCAAAAGCCTTAGTGAATGGATAATTTAAATAGTATAATCTCTGCGTAGACGCTGTCTAGCGGAAAGCAACCAAGTACTTATCCAGTTATCATCCTTTATTGACATTCTAAGTTTGAAAGTTATCATTGAGATGGTTTGTAATGTCCTGCTCTTTGATATCGGGTGGAGAAACGAACACCTCAATTTAGCACCGCCTCTGCGGGCTGTTGGTCTCAATACGATGCACAACAGTAGGACGAAACCAGCAGACTGCGGAAGCGGTGCCTAATCGAAGTGTTCATTCCTCTATCCTTTGATTCGATTGACTTGTAGCAGATTTTGTTACTTTTCCGTTATCCGTACCCATTCTTCAAAGCTATGAAGCTTTCGCGCTATAAAGCATGTGCTCTATTCTCAATTCAACAGATTTTTCGTTTTCTGGTATCCATCCGATGCGCTAAATTTCAAAATCCCATCAAAGATAGCGCGAAAATGAGATGACAGGCTTTGAGTCCTTCCTTTCTCTTGAAGCAATAGAACAGCTGTCGCTAAGACTACGACGTACAGTAGCTGAACATCATGATTTTAGCCCCGATATGGCACTCGCCGTTAAGGAAAATCAGCAAAGGGTTTCATTAAAAGATCGGCCATAGGTTGCCGGCAACTGTTGCAAGAGTTGCCGGCATTGCCGGGGTTGCCAAGGTTGTTGAAATTGTTGCTTAGGCTGGATTCATACTGATCCTTAAAGGCACTGCCCGAGCAAAAAGTTGATTTTGAGATTTTGTGCTTACCTGGGCCTATTCGCCATGATGAATCCAAACATCAACACTGCAATGCGCGAAAACGGCGAAAAAGAGCCCTAACGCAGGAGGGAAATCGCAAGTGGACGGGGCTGTCCATACTGTAAAGTCAATCCTCAAACTTCGAGAGCGGTCTTCTCACTTCCGCTAGCCGCGGTAACATCGCCACTAGCCAACTGCGAACGCGCGACTTAGAATCAGAACCGACAAGATCGCTCTTGATTCTGGGAGGGTGACGTCACATTGTGAACTCCCCGCCCACCATAGGTGCGATAAGGTGAGAATGACCTCTCCAGGGTGAAGGGGGTCAGAGGGGTTGGGGGGGGGGGGGGTGAGTGCGTGTGTGAATGTGGGTGTGCAATTACACACAACGCGCCGCCAGGAACGGCATCGTTCCTTTCACAACCTCATTTTATGAGGACCGATTTTATAAACGGTCTGAAAAAGTGAGTGTGGTCAAAATTATTGGATGGTACACAAGTGCAAAACTGAGGTTTTTGCAGGCGTAACGTTCGAGAAGGAAAGGTTATACAACGCTTGTCACTTGCTTCATACGAATATGGGATGAAGGACCGGACCGACCGATGACTATATTCTTGTCTTAATGTTGCCGTTTCATGCTTTGTAATTTAATGAAATTATTGAAAGATGACGACTATCAACTATTGTGAGGCCATCAGAAGTTGTAATAGAAAGTGGTTCTGGGAAGTGTGATGATAGGAAGTATCAAAAATTATGAATGATGAAGCACGTAGAAAGAAGTAAAATATTGTCTGCCCAGGAAACTCTGAAAGATACAGTAAAATTATTGCATGTATAAATTGCCATTCTTGGTAAATGTGCACGTAAATGGTAAGAAGGAAACACACTGGAGCAGGATTGGAACCTTCTCGTTATCTTCCAAAGAAGGCATTGGATGACAATGGAAGAAACAAGGACAGGAAAATCGGAACGCCTGACTGCCACGAAAAATTTATTCCGCTGAAGACTACTGGACACTGTGTAATACTGAACTTGTTAATTCGGCAATTGGAATAATTAGGGTTGTTGAAACAAAGTGAGGTTGTAACTACTTCTTGTTTAAATTTAGATTTAGCATAGGAGATATTTGTACGAAAATTGTTTGTGTATCGGAAAGGAGGGAGAAGATTTATAGGCAAAATTTGAAAAAATTCAATTAAAAATTCATAACGTTTGTAGATGAACAGCTAGTACAAGGAAATGCTCACCATTGAAACCGTTTCTTCCTCTGCTTTCAGAAAATATATAGCTTGCCTGGGATCCGTTGAAAAAAGTGCGTGGTGAAGGGGGTGCCTAGTGATTTTTGGAGATTTTCGAGTTTTCAACATAAAAAAATTCATAACTTCTGTAGATGAACAGCTAGTACAAGGAGATGCTCACCATTAGAACCGTCTCATTCTCCGCTTTCAGAAAATATATAGTTTGTAAGGGATCCCTTGCAAAAAGTGCCTGGTGAAGGGGGGGGGGTGAGAATTTTATAACGGGAGTTCTCAGGTAGACGTCTTTTTACAATGGTGAAAAGGCCTCTGCCTGAGAACTCCCGTTATAAAATTCTCACCCCCCCCCTTCACCAGGCACTTTTTGCAAGGGATCCCTTACAAACTATATATTTTCTGAAAGCGGAGAATGAGACGGTTCTAATGGTGAGCATCTCCTTGTACTAGCTGTTCATCTACAGAAGTTATGAATTTTTTTATGTTGAAAACTCGAAAATCTCCAAAAATCACTAGGCACCCCCTTCACCACGCACTTTTTTCAACGGATCCCAGGCAAGCTATATATTTTCTGAAAGCAGAGGAAGAAACGGTTTCAATGGTGAGCATTTCCTTGTACTAGCTGTTCATCTACAAACGTTATGAATTTTTAATTGAATTTTTTCAAATTTTGCCTATAAATCTTCTCCCTCCTTTCCGATACACAAACAATTTTCGTACAAATATCTCCTATGCTAAATCTAAATTTAAACAAGAAGTAGTTACAACCTCACTTTGTTTCAACAACCCTAATTATTCCAATTGCCGAATTAACAAGTTCAGTATTACACAGTGTCCAGTAGTCTTCAGCGGAATAAATTTTTCGTGGCAGTCAGGCGTTCCGATTTTCCTGTCCTTGTTTCTTCCATTGTCATCCAATGCCTTCTTTGGAAGATAACGAGAAGGTTCCAATCCTGCTCCAGTGTGTTTCCTTCTTACCATTTACGTGCACATTTACCAAGAATGGCAATTTATACATGCAATAATTTTACTGTATCTTTCAGAGTTTCCTGGGCAGACAATATTTTACTTCTTTCTACGTGCTTCATCATTCATAATTTTTGATACTTCCTATCATCACACTTCTCAGAACCACTTTCTATTACAACTTCTGATGGCCTCACAATAGTTGATAGTCGTCATCTTTCAATAATTTCATTAAATTACAAAGCATGAAACGGCAACATTAAGACAAGAATATAGTCATCGGTCGGTCCGGTCCTTCATCCCATATTCGTATGAAGCAAGTGACAAGCGTTGTATAACCTTTCCTTCTCGAACATTACGCCTGCAAAAACCTCAGTTTTGCACTTGTGTACCATCCAATAATTTTGACCACACTCACTTTTTCAGACCGTTTATAAAATCGGTCCTCATTAAATCGGTCTAAGGACATAGCTGGAAGAATGCCACGATTGCCCTTCACTTGCTTGACTGTAGAGCCTACAAATAGGTTGCTAGCGTGGTCATTTTATCAGGCATAACCTTACCTCACTGTTGATTTTTTTTGTCGGTTTTGGTGAAGGGGGTCACCTTGGTTTCCGGCTCAGGGGTGAAGGGGGGGTGAGCAAATTCTCACACTATCGCACCTATGCCGCCCACCGCAACCCTGCGTTAGAGCCCTTTTTTTGCCATTTTCGCGCTTTCAGTGTGGATTTTCGGATTCAGCATAGCGAATAGGCTAATTAAGCACGAAATCTCAGAATCGACTTTTTGCACGGGCACTGTTTTTGAGTTCCAGGGTCCCTGCACAGGGCTCGATCTCGCGCTGTGGTGGAACTGTTTCCAAACTTCGGGGTTACTATGAACCAGCCTTCGAGAGCGCATAGCATAGAGAGACTAGCTATATGAGGTCTTAGGCCCGGTCAGACTTCACGCGACAATCGTCGCGATCTAATCGCCAAGATTTCCATTCATTTTCATTTCACATTCAAAAAGTTCGGTCTGAAAAAGCATCACAACCGAATGCAAGTTGATTGGCATGGAATGAAGTTGTAGCAGTTGTCTCGTCGCGACTCAGTCGCGACGATCAAATCGCGTGAAGTCTGCCCGGGGCCTTAAAGCGACTGGCAACGCCGGCAAAATCAGCAGCCACAACAACTACAACCTCGGCGACGCCGGAGATCTTGGAAGCAGTTGCTATCAACTATAGCCTATTCCTTAAGCATTCTCACCTTTTGGCCTAACGATATAGCGTCTTGCGATTTGGGAAGTGGTGATCGAATTTTATGACTCCCAGCCTTGTCTTGGCACTGCCAAAACTTTTAACTGCGCTTAACCCTTGATCAAAGCGAAGCTCTTTTGTAATCTCAAATTTTCTCCCAATGTTCCTACCGTACAATCAAATGGCATTCATTGTTCCAACAGTAGAAGGAGGCAAATGCCTTTTCAGTAAAAAAAAATTGTTTCGCCAGTCTCTAATCTATTGCATGTTGTTGCATTTTTGCGATCCGTCTAGAAATTTTATACACTGGAGTAGACTTCCAGGCAAGTATAGTGCCTTGCAGAAGCAGCAGCTTTGCGTGGAAGTTGCCGCAGACCGAGAAGTTCCATGCAATTTCAGACTTCTGTGCACATTCTTCACTTTTCAAGTATGCTCCAATCGACCATGAGTAGAAAGTAAGTTAGAAAGCAGCTTATGTTGATTTGACCAGTCCATCGTCCTCTGAGTTGAGGTGTACCTCTTGAATCTGCATCGCATGGTGTATTTAACATAACCCCTTCATTCACCTCTTTTCTATCAGAAAACGTTTCTTTACCACGCTAATAGGTTCCCTTGCAACAGTGAGGCAAGGTTACGCAAAGGAGTTTGCACGGGAATTGTTTGTGTATGGAAAGGAGGAAGAAAACTTATAGGCATTCATGAACTTCCAGGAGGAGAAAAATAGTAGCTTCTGTAGCAGCACAACAAGTCAGCGAGGAAATTTTTATGGTATAAAATTCCCATCTGCTTTTATGGAGTAAATTGTTTGCCTAAAGTCCGTTCATAGAGTTACCTGATGAAGGGTGTGCTTAGTGATTTCTGGAGACTTAGGAGTTTTTAACATAAAAATTCATAATTTTTGTAGATGAACGTTGAGGTAGTCACCATTGGAACCGACTCGTCCTCCGCTTTCAGAAGGTATATAGCGTCTGAGATCCGTCCAAAAAAGTGCCTGGGTGAAGGATGTCCCAGTGATTTCTGGAGATGTTCGACTTTTTAACATAAAAAATTCGTAATTTTTGTAGTTGAACATCATGTACGCTAACATTGAAACCGACTCGTCCTCCGCTTTCAGAAAATATGTACTTTGCCTGGTGTTCATTACAAAAACTGCTGGGTGAAGGGTGGGTGAGAATTTTATAATGGAAGTGCTCAAGTAGAGGCTATTTTACCGTTGTAAAAAGACGTTTACTTGAGCACTCCCATTATAAAAGTCTCACCCACCCTTCACCCGACACTTTTTTTAATAGACTCCATGCAAAGTATATATTTTCTAAAAGCGGAGGACGAGCCGGTTCCAAAAGGTGACCATATCGGAGTAGAAGATGTTCATATACAAAAGTTATGAATTTTTTATGTTAAAAACCCGAAAATCTCCAGAAATCACTAGGACACTTTTTACCCAAGCACTCTTTTAACAGAGTCCAGGCAAAGTGTATACAGTGACCGCCAAAAAGTTGCGGACAAGCCGCCTTCCTTTTTTCATCGCTCATTTTCGGATGGAAAACAAAGACGAAAAAATAACTGGATTGCATAAGGTGATAGAGCTCTATAAAAGCTACAACCCACACATTGCGCTTTCTGGAAAATATGTACTCTAAAAACTTTAAAAGTCTTTTTCTAAAAAAAGTACCAAAATGGCTCTTGACAGCGCGTGCACATGACCCTATTTGCCCTCACCACTGACTTGTACCGGTTTGCACGCTTGAAGCTCAGCCATCAGGCAATCTACAAGCCTGCAAGTAGGCTCATTCGAAAGGGCGTGACTTCCTCGACACGAGGGTATGCAAATAAGTTCAGTGAGCAATCCCAGAGATTTGACGGATGGGGTGGAAGAGGGCAGCCTCAGTTGTAGGCTAAGCATTTTTCAGCTAAAGTTGAAGAGAGCTCCATTCGCTGCCAATTTTATCCTAGGAGTTCAAAACTGTCAATGTTCTTGTAATGGATCCATTTCGAAGCTCTGAGACTGTTCTGGTGTTCTAAGAGCCTTCACTCCAATTACCTCTGAGGCTGCGCTTTTTCGCCCCATCCGTAAAATCCTTGGGATTGCTCAAACTGAACTTATTTGCATAATTTCGCATCGGGGAAATCATGCGCTTTCGAATGAGTCTACCTGCAGGCTCGTAGCTTGCCTTACGGCTGAGCTTCAAGCCTGCAAACCGGTACAAGTCAATGCTAAGGTGCAGACGAGGTCATGTGCACGCACTGTCAAGAGCCATTTTCAGCAAAGAAACTCACCAGCACACGTCCGATGATAGAGCATGGCAAAGAGCATCCATTTTGTCTGAACAGCTTTGGATGTCTTGAATAGGTTTTCATGAGAAAAAAATTGGCTTGAAGAAGGTAATTAGAAGTTGTTTTTTGGAAAAAAAGCGAAATAAAATTCAAGCTCGGGTTTTTTTGGAAGTAACCACTACCTGATTATTGTTTTCAATTAGTTCTGTAATATAGTATGCTTATCTGTCAGAAAACTTCTGCTTTTGCTCCAAACGAAGACCTAAAAAAAAATTTTCGCGTTTGAAGAATTATTGTCCGCAACTTTGTGGTGCGGCCATTTTCGGACTTTTTGAGAACAAGACTTTTAGAGTTTAAAGTACATATTTTTCAGAAAGCGCAATGTGTGGGTTGTAGCTTTTATAGAACTCTATCACCTTATGCAATCCAGTTATTTTTTCGTCTTTGTTTTCCATCCGAAAATGAGCGATGAAAAAAGGAAGGCGGCTGTCCGCAACTTTTTAGCGGTCACTGTATACACTTTGCCTGGACTCTGTTAAAAGAGTGCTTGGGTAAAAAGTGTCCTAGTGATTTCTGGAGATTTTCGGGATTTTTTGTATCCGGAAAACTCGTAAATATTCAGAAATCACTACCTTCACCTGGCGCACTTTTTTCAACAGACTCCAGGCAAACTATATATGCTCTAAAAGCGGAAGACAAGATGGTTTTAGAGACATTTCTCTTGCTGACGTTGCTGTTCATCTACAGAATTTACGAATTTCTTCTTTTAAAATACTTCGTAAATGTTCAAAAGTTGTCTAAGTCTTTCCGAAACAAATGCTCTTGCATGCACATCTTTTATAATTTCAAAAACAGGCAGGGCGATGTAAAAAAGGGAAAAGGAAATGTAAAAAAATACAAGGTGCTGGACAGATATATAATTGTATACTAATCCAGCAGCACATCGGTTCACATTTCAAAAAAAGACAACCAGTGGTGGCAAAAAATTGAAAATTATAAACTTTGACTAAGAAAAATGAGAGAACATCATGGTTCCCCCCCCCCCCCCGATCGACATTTCATAATTTCTCTACCAAGTGAAACATCTTTCACCCTGGAGGGGCTGCGACCGCTGTGACCCCCTTCACCCTGAAGGAGTCATTCTTACCTTATCGCATCTATGAAAAAAAGGTGAAAAGTCACAAACACTAGATACGATGCAGCTACCAGGAGGTACATCTGGAGGCACACTTGAAAAAAAAATGGAAAGTGAGCAAAGAGAGCACTGAATTACCTGACTTCTTGCTCTGCGGCAGCTGTTTACGCTCTAGTGTTGCCGCTTCTGCACTATATTCACAGGAAATCTACTGAATTGTACCTATCTCAGCGTAAATCATTGAAATTAGTCAGAATAAGGTAATAACTTATGTGAAAAGAAGAATTTTATAGTATAAATAAGTTTCAATAGGACATTTTAACTAAACAAATTATCAGTATTCAGTGGTATATGCCAGTTGGCAAATTTTTCCGTCTTGCGAAGGATTTATTGAAGTAATTATCAAAGTGATGGCGTCGGCATGTATGCAGCATTTGTAGCTTACATCTCTTTATGATACCAAAGAATGAATGCGCCATGTTCAATAAAATCATGTTATACAAATTTTGCAAAACTTAGTAAGCAACTTGTTATTTTGCTTAATCTAAGCCTAAAAGACGAAAAAGAACGCGAGTTTGATTGATCCGCTGGTTCTTAGGGTCAGCCGTTTTTATTGCCTTTTTGCAGGGAGGCTAAGTAAGGATCTCACTTTTCCGCACAATTTATTCCTTGTTCAAAGTTAGCGATAGGTCAGATCAATGAATAAAGGCGATCTAGAGGCTAAGAGTGTGGCGAGCTTGAGGAGCTTCATTATAATTTCGTAATCCATCTAAAACCTATCTTGTTACTAGCAGTACATGCAACATATTATCTGTCCGATTCTAATTTTCGAATTCGAATTGTCATAAATTCTTTCAAATCAACTTTTTTCCATGATCATACTTTCAGTGTGTTGACAGTTCTTTGACTATCAGAAAGTTATTGAGACTTTCGGAATAAAGAAGAAAACTCAAAAACTTCAAGGCATTATCTTCAAACTTGTCTTTTTTTGACATGGCGATGCTTCTTTATGAGAAGTGACAGGCATATTCATTAATTCTGGATAGATGGAGAAATTTAGCTTACTTTAGCCTAAAAGAGCCCATAAGGTCTTCGGTGTCGCGAGATTTTTTCAACCGAATAAAAAAGAAGCCGCTTTTTGACCTCGTTTTGACCTCATGTGTGCATGCCTATTTACGAATCGTGAAAATTTTGAGCTTGACCCTAACGGTAAAGAGAAATTGATGTCCTGTTAGCCCTTGCTTTGTCCTAACACCTCCAACTTTGAACTGATCGATTACTTCTATTCAGGAAGTTATTGCTAGTAGAACATACATGCAAAAAAATTAATGTTTGACAGCAAGTTTTACTAGCAAGACTCTTTCTTGAATGAAATTGAGCTTGTGCATATACTATCATGTTCATACCTTTGATACAAAAAGCCATGTACTCTGATAACCTTCACTTTGAACGCTATGATAGAACACAACCTTCACCTGGAGAAAAGAAGAGAAGTCATTCGGGTTAGGCCTTGGATATTATGACATAGCTAACTATTAAGTTGTAAAGAAAGTTTCTGGGCACTTGCAAAAATTTTTTTCAAATCGTTATAACTAGATCGAATCTTTTTTGAAGCTACAAACTTCATTGCAAAGACAATTTTGTCCACTACATATATTTGTCTTGCTGGCTTCTTAGTACCTCCTGCGGCCCACCAGCATGCGCAGAAGGGAAAAAGGTCGTCGCGAAAAGTGGCCTATTTGTGCAGAATTATCTCATGCCGGATGAGAGCTGGAGAGCCAGATGCTGTAGTCATATAGAGGTCTACTAAGGCTGTTGTGTGGACCATTTATGTTTTTGAAGTAACACCTGCAAAAAAATCTTCCTAAAAAGTTTAAAAAATCGACCATTTTTTGCTCCCAAAATGCACCATTTTTCGAGTAAATGACTTTGAAGTCTTCAAGTTCTGCACAGAAAGGACCAAATCTTTGATTACTGGGAACATTGTTGGGGTAATGTCTTACACATCTTCTGGACCCATCACTCAATCGCGGCGATCTTTGCAGAAGCGACGCCAGCTGCGAAAAGAGTTGCAGTCAGAGGCAAGTTCGACAGCTTGTAATTTCTGAGCACAAGTCGCAAAACTCAAGTGCAGCTGCAGGTCACAAGTTAACAGTTAACAGACTTCTCAATCAGATCACTCTTGATTTGGACGAAATTCTTTAAACTGTACAGTAAAATGGGCACAGGAAGAAAAATTGCGAAATTTTTATGGTTGGAAAGATTTCCTTTTTCGATGTGCAGGTCAAACACGTCTTGGCATCGATAGAAATCAGAAGGCGTATTGAAAACCTCAGGCTTCCCTCTACTAAATGGTATAAAAAACCTAGTGTCAAAGTCCGACCGAGCGCCGAAAAAATGCGTTAAATGAAATTTCCAAAAGTGCCCGAGAACTTTCTTTACAACCTCATATGTAGAAGTGAATGTGAATGAGGCAAGTATAGCGGGTGTTATCTGAAAAAAGCTCGAAAACCGAAAGATTGCGAAACTCGAGCACGAAAATGCTGGTTTATCTCGTTAACGAGTGACTTTCAACGCTCGGAACGCTGTAAGTGTTCCTGGTGTGTCATGACGATCAGAATGATACATAATGTTGCAGTGTTTCGTTGAGCTCCCGCGGAGATCTACGACCAGGGCAAAATGCGCCGTCCGCTCTGGTTTGTCTCCGCTGCTCGTTTGCGTCTCCGCGCGCTGCGCGCTACCTCGCTATTCCAAAACGCGGGGCAAGGGGCATTTGGCTCTGGTACCTTTTTCTTCGCTGTTTCGAACCCAGTTTCAGCGAGCTATATATCATTTTGAAGCTCTTGATCTCTACTTTTGAGCTGACAACCCCAAAACCACATTATTCGTTTGAACAAAAATCCGGCAAAAACCTTGTTTTCGAAAACCTCTTGTTATTCCCCTAGTTCAACTCTTGTCACGCGGTTTTCTCGTGCATTCTATAGGTCTTGCCTTTATTCATAACGCGACAACACCCAGCCCTTATGTCCTCGATTATGGTGGATTTTTTTTGCGAAAAATCGTAAAAAGCGTGCTTTTCTTTACCTTGTTCCGTTTCAGTCTTTCGCAGCGATTTTTTCCAGCTTGGACGGCTATTGCTCAGAATAACAAGCGCAACAATTCAGACAACGTCCCAGAAGACATGAACGTCAATGAACTAGATTAACTAAAACTAAATTAACTAGATTTGGCTCTGACGTGCATTTTGACCTAGTAAAAAAGAAATTTTGCCTTTTCATAGTTAGTTCTTTTCTTGTTTATCTTCTCTTGATAGTCGCTAATTCCCAAAAATGGTTGGTTTTGAAATAAACACGAAGAAAAAACTAGCTTTTCCTCGTTTTGCCCGTGTTACGTGGTCCTGGAGCGAAAGCCTGCAATGCCGCCAAATGAAAGATTTCAAACTTATTGCAGCATTTTTATCTGATTTTCAAGAGTTTCTCTTGTTTTTACTGAATGTTTTGCATCTTTTTTCTATTCTGGTTCCATATGAACTACTTTCAATTTTTATGAGGGACAGATAATCAAATAACCTCCACTTTTAGGCACTGCCTCTAGACTATCAAAGGTATTCTGTTACACCCTCATTTGGCAACCAATAAAAGCACTTGGCTTGGACGGCACATTGTGGAGATCTTCTTGCAAGAATACATATATCTTGAGTGAAAACGTATCTCGGACGTAGGGATCTTAGGCCTGTAATCTCGTTAGACTGATGAATTTATCAAAAATTGAAATGTGCAAGAAAAGCGTTCCCTAATTGTGTAAACAGTATGCATAAAGGTAGAATCTCTTAGAACAGCTGCTTAAAACATAAGGCAAAAAATCGGACAGAACTTATGCAGCAGCCTAACATTAACAAATCAATAAGCATTCTGATTTCAGGCATTGGCGATGTCATATGCGTAATAAATTGTCTGATCTTGCGACTTATAGTAGAAGAAAGGTATGTTATCGCTAAACGACATTTCCATTTTTGTAGTGACTTACCTTCAAATTTTCTTATACCCCTAAGAAAGCGACATACATTAGTACAAAGAGAATAGATGGTAGAAAGTCTAGTGATATTTACAAAACTGGCGAATTTTATGGATTAGTGTAAACCAGCATAGTGGCAAGGAAGCCACCGACCAACTGACGGACCCGGAGCTCCGTGCCCACCTGTTCGACTCAACCGTTCTGCCAGCGCTCTGCTACGGAGCTGAGACTTGGGCCGACACCGTAGTCACGTCGAAAACTTTAAGGACCACCCACAGAGCGCTCGAGCGAAGTCTTCTGAAGATGACCCGACACAAGCAACATCTAGTCGGACTTCGCAGCACGGATATGAGAAAAATGTCCCGTCTTCGTGACCCAGCGGAATGCGTTGCGAAAGCGAAACACCGATGGGCCGGTCACATAATGAGAAGAACGGACGATAGATGGAGATTCCTCGCGAAGCCAAAAGTCCTCGAGGAAGACCACCGACGAGATGGGCAGACGTGTTGGTGGAACGGATGGACCAGCTGAGAAATCAGCTGGATACGATTCTCGCCCCTGGAACTCGTGGACGCAGCCACCGACGACGACCAAGAAGATCGTGGATGTCCGAAGCGAGGGATAGGGATCAATGGCAACTTCTGTACTGGGGCCCGCACTCACGTGAGGACGGGCCATCTAAGTGCTAAGTGTGCTAAGCATAGTGGCAGTTTCACTGCCACTCTCTTAAGTTGACTTTTGCATAGTGCTGAATTCTGGAACAGACAAATGCCAACGCTTTCGAGGATTAGTTTAATTTATAGAGCTGGCTTCAGAAAAGTAATTGTAAATAACTTGTATTCATTCATGCTCTTTTCCCACATTTGCAGATATCAGACTGCTACAAAATTAACTGTTCAGCAGCAACATCAACAACAATCCCCATTACTGAGACAAAGTTAATCATGATCTGCGCCTATGCTATCAGGTTGGCTTGAAGGTACTCGGACATTTTCAGAGTAGTTCCGATAGAGATACCATTCGATAGAGCAAAGCAAGCTCTACTAGAAGATATGCAAAAATTCGCACCAGATCGATTCAACGTAAGCATACGACCAGAATCTGAGTACTGAAGGCTCAAAAAATTGGAAAAAATTCATTTCTCCGTTCAAAAAAATTCTGCGGATCTCCAAATTGCTCACACGAATTGCACACCGCATCAGACACTCACATGTACCGTTCCTGTATTTATTCCTCATCTAAAAATCGAGAAAACCGAAGTTCTCTTGCCTACACAAGAAAGAAGCTACGCTGTTCCCACTCATGTGATTGTATGGAACAAGCCTCTAAAAGTGTAACCGTAAATTTTCAGCTTTTTACATGCCTCACTCGGGGCGCCATGTAAAAATTCAATATTTTTCAAAAACTAGAGCTTGCAAAAAGCTAAAAATTTACGGTTATACTTCTAACGGCTCGTACTATACAATTACGTGTGTAGAAACTGCACAGCTGCGTTTTTTGTATAAGTGCAAAAGTAATTATCTTCTCGCTTTCTAGATGGGGAAAACACAGGAACAGTACATACAAGTGTATTAAGTGGTGTGCAATTTTTGTGAGCAATTGGAGATCCGTGAATTTTTTCAAGAAAGTATGAATTTTTCCCAATTTTCCGAGCTTTAAGTACGACTCAGATTCTGGATGCAAACTTACGGTGGGTCGAAGCTAGTGCGAACATTTGCACACCATCTTGTAGAGCTTTTTTTGCTCTATCGAATGGTACTCCTATCTGATATAATGCATTAGGTTCGAGAAATAGCAGATCTGCTGAAAATGTCCGAGAACTCGCCAACCTAATATAACTCATTCCGCTGTGCGTGCTCGCAACAATTATAAGGAAGGACTAATCATTGTTACAAATGCAATGCGCTTGCACAGAACCTTTTTTTACTGTTCATTTAAACAGAATTTCAGTGTCAGTATTGCAGGCTCGACGACAGCTGGGCCCTTACAGCTAGCATCGTCACGTTTCTGAGCGGAGTAACATTCTTATCGCACGAGATTGGCAACACATTCATATGCTACTACAGATATAAGACTTTCTATGGTAACGCTGTGAGCAAAATTTTAGCTTCAGTGGAAGAAGAGACATGTACATACATGGGTGTTCAGATTTGGCGAACACGGAAGATTGTGATAATTATCATGATACAGTATGGGGTAGCCCTACTTTGTTTTCCGCATCTTTATGGTAAAAGTGTTGTGATAATAAAAGACAAAGACGACTGGATTTACAAAGGATTTGACATCAAATTAGATGTGGTAAGGAATAGTTTTTGCTGCATAATGTAAGTTGTCTAAGTACCTTCGCTCGCAGATTTCACGATTTATATATGTACTTTCTGCTGGTATCGCAACTGTTGCATGCTCTCTGTTCAACATATTCACCTTAAGGAAGGTGTATGCTGCCGTCGGAAGGACCGTGGCTATCAAAAATGTTGAAAAGGTTAGAAAATTATTTTTTTCCTGCAATCGCCTTTTTCGCGTTTGTGTGTTGGGAATTCGATAGCATTCTGTGACTGAACTATAACCAAGTTTCCTTAGATTATGCTTCTAGCTTTCAGCGTATACTTTTCTATACATCAACGAATAGTCTGGCATTGATGTTTATGTTCATAATTCAATTGCTACGACTTCTGGGCGAACTTCAGCATATGAGCATGGAAAACTCAGAAGAACTGCACTATCCACTCTCTTCTTTTTTCGATAATGTAAGAATCATTCAGGAGCATACTCGCTGCTTTGCGATTGCTTTACTGAAGCATAACATTAGCACTAACATAGCGCTGATAGGGTAGGTATAGTCTTTTTCAACCCGAAGTAGGCGAAATATTCCAAATGGAGCAGTGCGTCCGCGCCTCCACTGGCTTAGAGAGGTAAAATAGTATGAAGAGACGCAGACTACAAAGCGGCGCGAATTGTTGCGAAGCGGACTCCCGCCAGTCCAATTTACGCCTAAACTGACTTGAAACTTACTATATCGTTTGTTCGCTTCCGCTAGAGTAGGCGGAGCACTGCAGTCAATTGATCCTATCGATTACCCTCCAATCCAGCGCATTGTTTTTTTGTACTCTCTCGCTGTCAAAAACCGCCACGTTTGTACGCTGGCAGTGCTTCGCCTACTCTACGGCAAGCGAGCAAACGATACTCATATAGCAGTGGCGTATTGAGGGGGGCGGGAGGAGCGCCCTCACCCCCCCCCCGAGAACGGGTCGCGAAATTTCTGAAAGTTACTTACATAAGTTTTAAAAATGTGCAAGTGACTTGTTTACTTTTGTAAACAATTAAAACAATTTTTAAAATTTTTTAAAAATTCAAATTAGCCCTATAAGAAATTTCTTTCCGGGATGCGGGTTGGGGCCCGCAAAAATTTTTAGAAGCTTCCCTAAAATTTTTTCGGAGTTCGTGGTTGACGCCACGCACCTTTTTCAAAAAAAAAAATTTTTTTCCCCTCCCCCCCCCCCCCCCCGCCCCCCGAAATCCTGGGTACGCCACTGTCAATATAGCTATACAATTTGATAGGATTGGCTATCAAGGGGAGCGTAAAGGTACACCTACATTCTTCAGACAAAAAAAACAATGGTTAAAGAATTGTTTGTCTTTTTTAATATAAACTTTTTGGTAGGTGCATAGTTGGCTGCTGAAACTTTGCGCTATTGCGAACATTTGCTCGCAAGGGACTAAGCTTAAGTCAACAATTACGCAACAACTCTATGGGGCGCGGTTCTAAATACTGTAATAGGAGTTTGAGCTTTTCCATCTGGGCAGTGTCTGAACATATTTCAAGCCGATATTTTCAGTTCTTTTACACCGCCGATGTGATGATGCTGATGAATGGTTATCTGTTATTGGTTCTATCAAAGGAGATCAGGCGAATATTGTGGCCAAAATGCGTAATCAGGAAGAATAAGATTTTCTTGATAACTACACGAATCATTACATAAAAAATATGAGTCGTGTGTGATTTTGAAGGATTGTAATGATAATAATTATCTCTAATGTCTGCTTAAGCGGTTTTTTTTTCAAAACAGTTCTTGACGTGCACTCCCTTGAAAAGTGATTAGCAAATGAGTTTGTCAGCTAGGCTTGCATTCCACTTTCTGTTCTGTACATCTTTGCTAAATTTTGAAATACATATAAAGCATCATTGCCTTATTGTGCTTGAAAATCAACCAATTCCTTTTCAATACAACTGCTGCGTTAAACGTCTGTGAGTGCACCATCTTTCTCACTTTGTTTAGAGTTGAGTCATTCAAAATTTGTTAATCTATATTCAAGTTATAAACAGAACTTTTTGTACACCAAGAATCCCGTCTGCAACCCCTTGGCCTATAGCCTTTGCTTAGAAATTGTGGAAAGCGACTGCTTGATAAAGGCATGCGTAGCGATGCGCGGAAAATTTGAAGCATGCAGGTGGTCACGCTTGAAAAGTGGGAAATTCTTTAGTTATTAAACTTTTCTAAGAGCTTCCCCGTCTTTGCAGTAGGCACACGGCAAAATGACAGCGGCACAGTTCTTGGCGCTGGAGTAATCAGTACCAAGTTATAGGACGTTTTATCATCGGTCTCAGAACGCATGAAAAGCTGCGCAAGCGCGATGCATGCGCGGACATAGCATTCGAGAGCAAAAACTGACCTTTTGCTCAAACTCAAAACGGCATCCATTTCCAAATTTACTCTTGTTTCTTGTTGAGTTTAGTTTCCGCGTTTGTATTTTTTATCAACTGTGGTACATTTCAGATGATGGCATTTTTGGAGTTTAGAAAAGGCAGAGAAGCGCCAATCAGAGACAGAGAAGCGCCATTGTTCTGTTTACGCATGAAGTGGATTGTCATATTTAAAGGTTAAAAAACTCGAAGACGCTTTGCACAAGTATAAGTAAAAAACTGAATTGCTTTATCTTGTTTTGGTATATTTGCTATTAGATCGGCCCAAAAGTTTTGTCAGTTTTTTATATACACCGGCAAATCTCTATATAATAAAGCTCAAAAATTGTCTGTTTGGAGAGTATGTGCGTTATAGAAACGCGAGCCGCTCAACCGATAGGGCTGAAAGTTTGTGCACAAGTGTTTTTGACCCATAGACGGTTTTAGACTACTTTTTACAAATTCATTGGGTCCTTTTATCGATTCATTGATGTGTTTACTCACATCTACGGGAATGAAAGCTCATCATGTTGACAAAGCATTCTCCGATATTGGTATAAACACGAATGGTCAATTTCATTCTTATTCCGCGGTAGTGAGGATGTGGTGTTACAAAGCGATGCAGCCAGATTGAGTGACAAGTCAACACAGTCAGAGGAAAGGTAGGCGCAGGTTTGGAGTGGTTGCAAGAAAGAAGAAAGGAAGAACTTGCCGAAGGATGAAGAAGAGTAAAAGAATGAAAACTTAGGAAGAGTAAATTAAACGCTTTGAAAACGATTTTGTACCTTTCGCGGCAAAGAACATCAATAGCCAGCGTGTAGGGCAAACCTTTTGCCATCTGGGGAGATTTTCATTTTTTCTTAGCTACTCTTCTAAAACTTTGCTAAATAATTTCCCAAAAGTTTCAGTTTTGGAAACTGTTTCGGAAACAAACTTGTTATGCACCAAACACACCAATGCACCAAATATTGTAAATCGGGAATAATTATAGTTTCAGAGGTGGCAAGGCTTCTGCAATATTTAGTGGTCTTCTGACTTGGATTTATTTTTTGTCTAAGTTGTTTGGTGAGTTTATTTGTTTGTGCAAATAAAGTGTAAATTAAAATAAAATAAAATACTGCACAACCTTTAAAATGTCCTTACACATTTAAGGTCAGAATGAAGTCTTCATGCACAACAATAAAAACTAAAAAGAACGATAAAGCAATCAGCCACACATCCGAGCACTCGTTTCCGTGCTTGAGTACTAAGTTCGCTACCCGCGTAATGCGAATATAGCTTTATCTGAATTATTACAGCTTATGTTGAGTAAAGCAGCTAGGCATGTTTAGCTTTTGTTAGATCACAAATGCGTATCCCATACTGACGAGGCAAGTAATTTATCAGGTTGTCCGAAAATTAATATCCGTTTTGAATTTCAACCACAATAAGTCATACACTTCTCACTTTCAAATAGGTTTCAAGGCAATATACGATAGAGCAAAGCAAGCTCTACAAGATGGCTGTCTTGTTTTTGCAGCAGCTCTCATTATTCTTGAGTTTTAAACCAAAATCTGAAAAGACTGAGCTGCCAGAAAAAATTGAGAAAAATCGCAACTCATTTCATAAAAATCCTGCAAAAATTTCAACTAGCTCACGTAAACTAGCCCTACCCACACAACACATCTATATACGCCGTTGCTGTCTTTTACTCTTAAGTTTTGTGCATTTGTCAAAGTGATGCTGTGCCGTCCCACATGAGTAGTTGTATACTACAAACCTGTAGAAATACAAGCGTAAACCTTCTCTACAGGCTTTGGTTCTCAAGAAATTAAATTTTAGCTTTGCACCTGACCAGGAAAAGCTATATTCGATATTTCTCGAGAATCAAAGCTTGTAGAGAGCTGAACTTACATTTGTACTTCTACAGATTTGCAGCATACAACTACTCATGTGGGAACAGCACAGCGTCACTTTGGCAAATGTATGAAATTTTCCGTTTTCTTGATTCCTCATAGAAAAAAGAATACGGTAACGGTGCATATAGAAGCCTTATGTCGATAATGTTTACGTGAGCAAGTTAGAATTTTTGCAGGATCTTCTTTGAACTGACAAGGGAACCGTGTCGAGTCGAAGTGGCCTTTCCAGATGAGACCCATACTGTTTTAAAGAGCATTAATCGTTGTTTCCAAATCTGCTTGCCAAATCTGCCAAGCGCCTCTGGACGCTGAGTTATGCTCGTTTTTCAGGTCAAAAAAGTGAACGCAAAACTGAAGCAAAATCGCCCAAATTTGCTCAAATGGTCCAGTGCCAAGTATCAGAGCTGTTTATGCAATGGATACATTTTATTTAATCTGCTAATACTTAACATTGCTTTATCTGAGCGCTGGAAAGATTGTAACAATCAATTTTACCTAAATTCTGCATTCATTTTTCGTTCCGAAGAACGGTCATAACTCGGCGTCCACAGGCGCTTGGCAGATTTGGAAGGCAGATTTGGAATCATCCTCAGACACTCGTGGTTGACTCGCGCGCAAAGAAAAGTTATGTAGCGACGGAATGACTGCGGGACTTAATTAAAACATTCGCGAGAATTTCGGGACACCGGCGTAGTGATCGGGAGATTGCTGCACGAGACAAGTTATTCTCCCGCACTCACGCAGACCGGGAGAAAAACTGAGCTTTAGCGCAAGACCCGGTAATGTTGAGAATTCAATTACGGCGCAACTTGCGCTCATCGCTGTTCTCTTAGTTATTTTTTGAAATGCATTAAATACCCATGTTTTTAAATTCTCTTATCAGTACTCAAATAGATGTTTATTGAGAACTTCTCATAACAAGTGAACACACAAAATAAGTGAATTTAGATCTTAAGGTTAGAGTGCAAGCAAATCAAAGCAAGAGCACCATAATAAATGGAATGGGAGTATTATAGTGGCTAAGTGAATTGAGAGGCCGTATTCATCATTTATACCATGAGGTAAATCGTACTTCCAGGTAGTTTTATCAGTCATTACAGTGATAAAACTTATGATAATGAGTGATCAAACTACCTGGAAGTAGGATTTACCTCAAGGTACGAATAATAAATACGGCCTCAGATCTTCAAGTTATAGGAATGTAAACAAATAAGCGAGAGCATCATAAGTGGAATGGGATATAAAAATGGAAATTCTTCTAATTAGTGCGGTGATAATGAGAACATGTTGGAACAAACAAAAGTAATAGTAATGCTTATGTGTGATAGAATTGCTTCAAAGTGTTTCGAGTTCATATTCTTTGTCCTCATCCCTGACCTGGACCGGATCGGTGGCCACTGCAACTGTACAAGTGCGTTTTTTCTGAAATAAAGATGCCATTTTAAGGCTGATGTGCATAGAAAGGATGTATATATTACCGATGGGGGAACGAGTTCGTTCTTTTCCGGCTTGAACGAATAAGCGCGCAGGTCTCCCCTGAACTGAAGATATATATGTATTTATTGGAAGGGTACATGAACGCCTACAATGCTCTTGTAAGTGCTGAACGAATATTTCCACTCCAAGTAAATCTGGCTTGCACCATGCTGAGTGATAAAGCCACCAGAGTGATAAATAATAATGCAATCAAAAAGGTTTATACTAATCGCGCGTATAGTGAACAGAAACTTGAGATATGTGAAAATTTTTCGCAAGGTGAACCTGCAAGGGCACTTCCAAAAATTTTTTCAGTTAGGCAAAATCAGCTAGCTATAATAAAATGATATTTAGTAAATGTGATAAGATTGCATATAAGAACAAGCTCTAAATGCGTTTTCTTCTATGAAAATTATAGGATTCAGCATAGGGATGCACAATGGACAGGTGATAGAGAATAGGCAACAAAGAGCAAAAAAAGAAGTTATAGAGAAGAAAAATCGAATTAATGCTAAGAGTTTCGCATTGTGATCAGAGATACTACAAAAAAGTCTTGCAATGTTCAAAAATACGAACCAACCTGACTATTGAAGAGCCAAGTGGGACGTGAGAGTGCGTCTGGGCTGTTTCTGAGATGAGACGAGAGACTCAGTGGTGATCCGGATGAACCCGACGAGTTACTGCTCATTGCGGTCGACAATGTGGAGAGACTATCGAATCAGGGCGAACTCTGTTGCTTGCCTCCCAACGTCAAGCATGCGAATTGCTACCTGAATAGAGGGTTTGAACGCATTTGTCATACACTTCCTAACGAGATGATGAAGAAACGCGAACGAACGCTGAGAAGAACTGGAAAATGCTGTAACGAAGAAGAAACTCTTATTGAACACTCAGATGAAGAATGTCAATCGTAAAGGTGGGACAAAAAAGAATCCTGACCGTTAACCCCTCAGTGCGTAACAAAAAACAAAGAAACAGCGACACTTAAGACAGAATGAAATCAAATTTTCATTAAACC
Organism: Cylicocyclus nassatus; assembly: GCA_958299035.1. Taxonomy (NCBI): domain Eukaryota; kingdom Metazoa; phylum Nematoda; class Chromadorea; order Rhabditida; family Strongylidae; genus Cylicocyclus; species Cylicocyclus nassatus. Next base: position 70,757,853 of record CATQJL010000316.1, read on the forward strand.
AGCAAAGCATTAGACTACTCAATAAGACAGATTCGAACAACAAATATCAAAAACTAGATTCACCGGAAGAATCAGCCCGCTCCACCATTAACAAAACGGCGCAACTTCTTTTTTGAATTTAGACGCCTAGGGCGAAGCATGCGTGATTACAGACAAGACCATTTAGACGACTAATCGCGACCAAGACCATTTTCGGGAGTCGCGACAGGTGTTATGAATTTCTCCCGCCTTCTTTTTAGTTTCGGGATTAGCCCGAACGTCGCAACAAAAGCGCGTATGCCGCAGCAGTACTCATTTTTCCGCGCTACCCCCGTTTTGTGGGCGGATCCACTGCGCGTGTTAACCACGAATGTCTGAGTCGCTTAATACTCTTCAAAGCAATGTGGGTCTCATCTGGAAAGGCCACTTCGACTCGACACGGTTCCCTTGTGAGTTACGATTCTCAATTTCTTAAGCACTTGGGTCTTTTTAGTTTTTCGCTCGAAACTCGAGTTAACGAGAGCTATTGTAAAAGCAAGGTGCCTTCTTGTAGAGCTTGCTTTGCTCTTTCGAATGGTATTTTGCAACCTTTTCAGAAATGAGAAGCGTATGACTTATTGCGGTTGAATCAAGGCCCGCATTAATTTTCGGACACCCTGATAGTTCAAGCGCTGCCATTTCAAAAAGATATACAGGGCGTTTCAAAAATCCTTGAGTCATATTTTCTCAGCTGACACTGGGCGAAGCAGCACGAAATTTGATATATAGATTCATGCAAGTTGCAACAATGTAAACCTTGACCGATTTAATTACATGGTCGAAAAGGTTCAAAACCTTGGGGAACACACCGTAAAACAATATTAATTCCTTGGCAGTCTTCTGGCTGTCTCACAATACTAGGGTGTACAACTCAGGCAATCGCTGGGGGCCGGGGCACCGAAAAAATAGATTGCTGATTTCTCGCACCCCGCTCGCGGATTTTTTGGAAAGCAATCAAGACTTTTCGGAAGACCACTTGCTGAGTCAGCGGATTTTTGAGAGACCGCCTGTTGAATTTTTTTCGCTCTTATCTTTTGCAGATATATTGCTGAATTTCTGAGGAATCGAGAACTCAGCAAGCGGTCTTCCGAAAAGTCCTGATTGCTTTCCAAAAAATCCGCGAGCGGGGTGCGAGAGATCAGCAATCTATTTTTCCGGTGCCCCCTTGCCCCCGGCGATTGTCTGAGTGATTGTTACTGATCTTGCAATGCGTTACACATTTGACGCATTTTAGCCAATCGGCGTCAGTACGGGAGATATCACACAGCGGGACAATAACTGTGTACGTGTACTTGACCATTTCTATACTCCTATTAGACTTTGTGCTTCCATCATTCAAAGACCTTGCATCCAAAGGCAGTTAATTTTAACGTGAATCAGTTTTACCGCTAAATGTGTTATTTGACAGTCACAGAATACAATCGATACACATCAATTAAGTGCCGGTTTTTTTCATGATAGCCAAAGTTCGGTCAAAAGGAGAGTATAATGTTCCCATCACTCCCAAATGATTATCCAAAGTTTTTTCTGACCTTACAAATATCAATTTATCCAACAGCGGTTTTCCAAAATGAGCATTGTTCTTGCCTGCAAGAGGACTTGAGAGCTCCACACAAATGACGATTCGTGTATGAGAGACGGATTATCGTTCCCATAGCTGTATGGAATAACTCAGTATCAACCGCTTGAGACAATGATCTATAAACTGTTGTCTTCTTTGCTCTTATACGAACTCTCTGTGTTCGATGTGAGTGCGTCTGAGAAAAAAACGACTGTATGGGAATTTGGAAGAGACGAAGGCAACAGTTTTTTTTGCTCATTCGTAGTAAACACTGCAAACAGATATGGTCAGGCCGTCACAGAAACTGCCTCATATGCGATGGTTGTTCCTAATTATCATTAATCGGAATGCATTTGTTTAAATTGAGCTGTTTTTTATTCATACTGCGCCTCATGCGCCTTGGACGATGTGTAAGAAATTTCTTCAAGAATAACATTGAATTTCTTATTTTGGGAGGTGGGCAGGTCAATTAAGCGCTCGCACTCTTCACCACACGGTTCTGCAAAAATTCCTGCTACCGCTTTTTACGAATATCCATTGAACTCATCTGAAAAAAAAAACAAGCTAATACATGAGCAAACAAAGATACACAACAAGACGCTAGGATAGAGCTTTCCCAGTAGAAAAACTAGTTGCAAGGCAGGCGAGAATTTTGGGCACATTGTAGTACGATACGTACATCACAAAATACGATATTAAGGCAAATATTGGCAGGAAAGCACAATACGATTATGCTCTTAGACTCCACTACACTTCACTGCGTCAGCGCTACGCCTAACCTGACAAAATGACATCGGTCAAAGAGCACACAATATGATGCATGCTTGTTATCTTGATAGATCGAGAGTTACATAATTACTGGTGCTACTCACAAAGATACAAGTTCAATGGTTACTGCACATAATCGGACAGCTTGTAATACCTTAACTAATTGGGTTTCTTGGTGGTTAGATTTACCCTTACACCTTTATTTCCTTGATTTTCCCTTACCGTGTTCGTGTGTTGGCTCATAACACCACCAATATCGCGCCGCCTGGGCTCAGCACCTCGACTCGCTGCTCGACTGTCAAACTGCACTGCTCTAAACTCCAGCTTGCTCATCCTTTGCACACGATCCGACCCAAATGACCCGAAAATATCGCACAAGCGATTACGACGCATTATCACAAGACCACACAGATAGATTAGACAGGATCTCTAACTACTGTGTAACAAGGACACGCAGGAACAGCCGCGCTTACTTAGCTCACGCTCACGCTCTACCAGGCTCACGCTCACCGCTCACCGCTCACCCCCCCCCCCCCGATGTTCACAGAACTTACTTTTAATATAAATGCTTCAGCGCTCGCCATCAGGGCGACCGTATAATCGCCTAGTGCTCGTCAGAAACGGTGTGACCCTCTCCACTGCGGGATTGGACTTCCTCCACATCAAATTGACGGACCTATCGCGCGTATGCTCGTTTACGTCAAGAAAACTTATTGCTCGATCACTATGTAAAAGAGACTTTCTCTAAGAGGGCTGGCCAGTAAGCTGCTAACGACCCAATGAGAAACTGACAAGAGATATTGAAACAAATTAATGAGAGGCGCGTCTGCTCCTAACGCGGCTTTACATATGCCTTTACTTGGCAGCGAACCAGCGGGGAAGTGGTTCGGGCACGAATATGACAGACGCGCCCGGCTGCAGTGGCAAACGGCGCTTCCGACCCTTGCTTCGAGAAGAGGCCAATTGGAAGACTGAATCAAATGAGGCTAATTAGGTGAGTAAATGCGGCTGAATAAAGTGAATATGATGAATAATGATGAATAACTACCACTAAACTAAGTGGGACTTCAGGTAGATGAATAAATGCAATTGGAAACTTCTTATGCGGCATATCCACATCGCGATGGATATTGTTATTTCTCAAGCAGAAAACGAGGTTAATGTCGCTCTTCTTGTTAAAGTTATCACTCAATACACTATACTTCTACCTGCGTTTTCCAAAAAGCTTCATCAGGCATATGAGCCAGATCCCCGCCCAGATCTTCTCCAACGCGATCTGCGCTTTCGCGCTTTCTTACGCAACTTTACATTTGGTATTATAATGCCTATCACAGCCACACCAAACATGAAGACGTGGCCTGTCTCACCCTATACGCTAAGCTTTGCGCGATCGTCTCAGGTCGTTAAGTGGACATTATTTCCCCCCGCGCGACAGAGTGAGCTGGTGCGAAGGTGCCAAAGTAGGCTGATGTTCTTCTTCTCCATGAGCGATGCCTGGAACTAGGCTTTAACAGCAGCTGAGGCTGATCGCGGGAAATAGGGGACTCGATGATCGCGGTGTCTAAAAACATCTAAATTCTTTTATTTAATGCGACATGGAAGCTTTCCAGAACCGCTGTGAGTTCCAGAACAAAGAAGACGCTTTTCCGGGCCATTTCCTCCAGCCCATGAATAAATATTCCTCAAAATAAATTGTGCTATACATCAGAGACCTCATTCAATGTGGAATCTGTTCAAAAAGATCTAATTCCCTTATATAATGCGATTTGGGAACTTTCCAGAATCGCTGAATCTTTCCAAGATACTTTCAAATCAACCGGTTGGACGGCTGGTGGGCGCGTGCGGATGACTTGCGCCGCATGTAATCACAACCAAGCGTGTTCAACATCCTGCACTGCTAGTACCGGAAGCTGCTCTTCACACTGCAACCGCGTGACTATCTCAGTAGAAGATGTAGCGCGTTCGCTAACGACCTGGACGACTGCGCATTAGAGCTACCCGTGCGCAACGAAAGTGGCGTCTTGTTTTCCGGTGATGCAGTGAAAAGAAATCGCGCTCGCCCCCAAAAATGCACCATATCTCGAGTAAGTGACTTTGAAGTCTTCTCGTTCTACACAGGGCGAACTAAATTTTTCGATTGTTGCAGTCATTGTTGGGGTAATACCTTACACATCTTTTGGATCCATCATCCAGACGTAACGATCTCCGCAAAAGCGACGTCAGCTGCGAAAAAAGTGCAGTTAGTAGCAAGTTCGACATCTTCTAATTTCTGAGCACATCGCGAAACTCGAGTGCAGGTCAGAAGTTAACAGCCTCCTCAACCAGATCATTCATGATTCAGACGAAATTCTTCAAACTGCACAAAAAAGGCCGCAAGAAGAAAAATTGTGATTTTTTTTACGGTTGGAAAGAAATCTTTTTTGGTGTGCAGATCAAACATGTTTTGGCATCGATAAGAATCAAAAGCGGTTTTGAAAAGGTTAGGCTTCCCTCTACTGAATAGTATAAAAAACTTAGTGTCAAAGTCCTACCGAGCGTCAAAAAATGCGTCAGAAAATGAAATTTTCAAAAGTGCCCGGAAACTTTCTTTACAACCTAATAGAACAGCAGAAAACAAAGTGACACAATAGTGCAAGATCCTTTCTAAAAAATTTCTATTGCGGAGAAAGTTGGAATATCCTCCTGATTAATTCCTGCGCGAAACAGTAACAAAGTACAAACAGTGTTTTTGTGGCCCCTCAAGAACAGGCAAGAAAACAACCTTCTCAACCGAGGCTTTCCAGTGATCAAGAATAGCTGTTCATCGATTTCCAACATAAAAGTTCACAATCGTGTCTGCCTAATACTTGGGAGCTGATGCTAATCGAAACGATTGCTAATAAAAGCACACAGTGACGAAATATAGGGCTGAAAGACGGAAAGCTAGGGCTTTTGCTCGATTGTGAAGGTTGTATCGGTTGCGAGCACTGCGCACGCAAGACGCAACGAGGCCGTAAACTATTCAACCAAACGCGATCATTCCCGCACTTCTCAAAAGTGCTTCAAGGGATTGAAGGCTAACATTTATGGTCAGGATTTTTGATAAGGGAAGAAAAAAAGCTTTCTTGGAGTATTGCATAAGCACGGCAACCTTACCGACCTTCTCAGGCGCAGCCCTAATTACTGCCCTTTATTGACCAATACTGTCCAACATGAATGATAACTCGTGATAGTTTGTGCGGATATATGGTGAGCTTTCGAAGAATTTAAAAACTCAGGGCGCTATTTCAGTTTCCTGGAGAATTTTCAAGTCGTGATTATGGCCAAATTCGATCCGGGAGAGTTATTCGACGCGCTGATGCCGAATATCACATTAACTCGGTGCGATAGCGCTATTTTCTGGAATTAAGGTAAGTGTGTGGTAGGGGGCAAAATCACAGATTTGGCTGGAATTCGTTCCGGAGGGATTATTCGACATTCGACATGCTGATCACAAATATCATAATCTCTCTGCATTTTGAGGCCATTTGCGAAATTACCGTAGAGGGTCAAAGTCGTAGACCTGCCTGAAACTTTGCGCGAGGTATCTGATGAGCTAATAGTGCCAAGCGAACATCGTTGCCATGTATGAAAAAGCCTTTTAGTGAATTTTCGGGATCTAAATTGGCTTAAAAGAAAAGGATGTCTATTCGTAGGTGGAAATCACCATAAATCTACGTATTGCAACAAGCAAGCATGTTAATTCATAATAAGAGCATACTTGAAAACCCTTATAGGCAATGTATGAACATTTTGTACTTCCTCTTATCTACGGTACACTCACTGTGATCCAGGAAAATGGCGCTTTCTTGTCATATGATAGTGATGTTCAGCGCGAAAAGTAACCTGGTTTTGACCCCTTGCCTTACACATACCGTAATATCCCATAAAAATCCTTCACCATGTAAAAGGATCATAAACGGTATTCGTGATGAGCATGTGGGATACTCTAAGCCACATTCCAACCATATTCGTGATTCGGACGCTACCATATGCAGAGCGTAACCCCACCGGATGTTTTTGTACAGAAAGAATGTGATATTCACAATCAACATGTCGCATAAATTCCGCCAGACTAAATTTGAGCAGAGTCTACGACTTTGAAATTTTAAGGCCCGAATACTGGAATATCGCCATGTTAGAAGTTGTGTAGGCCATTCGTGTTTTGGTAAAAAAATATGTACGGTCTTAACAGCTGTGGATGTAGATTATACTTATTTACAGCTATCGCTCATTTTGGCATCCACCATACAATACCACCCACATAACTTCCAAAATTTTCGTGAATGTCGCGAAATTCCAAAAATTTCGCGAAGTTCCCGCAGTTCCGCGTTATTCTTATTCGTTATTTTTACAGTTATGACAGAGGAATGTGAAATTTCTCGGCTATTTCGGCGATGCCGACGAATTCGGTAAAGTCGACGAAAAACGCGATGTCGGAGACTTCGCCGACATCGCCGAGAATTTTTACATTCCAAAGTCATAACTGTTCGAATGCATGTATGAAGTAAATCTTAAAATTTTCGATTAGTTGGATTACTCGACGTGCTAACAACATTTCTTACATTGTTTTGCTGCTAGTGGCACATTGTAGGACAAAATATCTGCCAAATTACACGGGGAACGGAATTTATCTACCCAGAAAGGTATGCCGCCATGTAATTAGCAGGGGACATGAGAGGTCATGAACTGTCAGCAACGCTAATTTGCACCCAATTTGCACCGAAGACAAGCAGATTTTGCTTACGACAAATACGACATCATCTTAGAGTGTACGAAACCGGGATTTCATTGAAATTTAAACTCAAAGTTCAGTGGTGAGATTAGTCCAACTAGGGTAGAAATTTGTATTTAGGGGTAATCTGCCATGCTGGTTCCAAATATGATGGTGGTATTGCGCGAAAATGAAACCGAGCTTCGCGATGGGATTAAAATCAATGTTCACTGGCGATATTTGGCAAATCAGAATAAAATCTTGGATTTGGGGGTTTCTAAGGGCGCTTTTCACGAATATGATAACGGTTTAATACAAAACCCTCAAATCCTTTTTCCAAAATAAGTTCCGGAAGCACCGAATGCAGGATTTCCAGTAATAGGCATTAAGCATTTCCCATAAGCATTTTTGGTCATTTCATTGCTCTGGAACGTACTCGTCGGCTCTGTGTTCGCACATCATAATATATGTCTTTGACAGATATTCTCAAGCCACATGCGTTACAGCCATGCCTATCAATGCTGATAAAAGCAAATGTTTTATCATTTTTCAAGAATCATCATGACTTATAATAAGCGGCTTAATCTGAAGTTGTGTGGAGTTTGTCCGTTACGAAATTACAGTGAGGAATGATTTACGATACTAAACATCATGTGAGGTTAAGATAGCGAGTATGGTTCATTTTTAACTATGGCTCACGTTGCAATAAACCGAACAATGATTTGAGAGACAAGCTCTCAGAAAGTGAGTTTACTACGGTTCACGATGCCAGTGCGAACCTCTGCGAAGCAGAGGTGAAGCACTGGTAACTTATAATAACGGGCTAAGGGTTACTTACGTTTGTGTGTGTGAGTGTGTGTGTGTGTGTGTGTGTGTGTGTGTGTGTGTGTGTGTGTGTGTGTATCTCTGTCTGTCACGAAATTCGTAGAGCGTGTTACAGCCAACGTAATGAGCCGCAATCTTGCATAACGCACGCTACCAGCATGAAAGCTCACTATACAAAAGCATGAGCGGATCCGTTGAGGGGATCCATTGAAAATTGCGCGTCAAACGGATCCACTTGACTTCTGGCCAGCAAATTTGGATCCGTAGTACTACTTTTTGCAGAGTTAATGATATATTTGACAAGCTAATGTGCAAGCCATGGACGTTAGCCTAAAAAAGTAATGAAAAGTTTACTACTTTACGAAAACAGCGCCAAAAAGCATTCGCTGTGTAAACGGTCAATTTTTCAAAATTTTAGCTGATTGAGAAGATTTTTGCACGGAGGTGTAGCCCACTATGTTTATTGTCCTTACGGTGACTACCAAACCATAAAAATTCCAAAAGCCTATTCGAATTTGCATCTTTCTTCTGGGAAAGATTTTATTCACGCGAAAATACCGATCTCACATGGAAAACCTTTACGAATGAGTAGTTGCTTACAAATTATTAGTGACCAGTGCGTCACCTCTGCTTCGCAGAGGCTCGCACTGGCCCTACTTTCTATATGCCTTGCTCATTCCCGCATAATAGTGACATTGAAACTTACCGCGCTATGCAGGCTATCACGAATGAATTGTAAACAACTACTCATTCCGAGAGCTTTTTTGTGTGAGATCGGTATTTTCGCGTGGATGAAACTTTTCCGAGAAGGATAAATGCAAATTTGAACCGATTCGTTGGACTTTTTATGGTTTAATAGTCGCTATAATGACGATGATCACCGTGGGCTACATCTCCGTGCAAAAATCTTCCCAAATGATTAGGTAAAATCTTGGCAAATTGAACATTTACGCAACTGATTTTTCTCGGCGCCATTTTTGTAAAGTAATCAACTTTAGTTCAATTTTTTGGGCTAAAGTCCATGGCTTGCACATTAGCTTGTTAATCATATCCATGACTTTGCAAAAAGTGGTGGTACAGGCCCAATTTTGCTGTTCAGAAGCCAAGTGGATCCGTTTGCAGCGCAGTTTTTGAGGGATCCAGTCAACGGATGCGCTCGTGCTTTTGCGTAGCGGACTTTCATGCTGCTAGCATGCACCGTGCAAAATTTGGGCTCAAGAGGTTGGCTGGAATTCGCTCTACGAATTTCGTAACGGACAGACACATACACACACACAAAAACACGTAAACAACCCTTAGCCCGTTATTATAAGTTACCAGTGCGTCACCTCTGCTTCGCAGAGGCTCGCACTGGCTCTACTATCTATGTGTCTTACTCATTCTCGTAGAATCGTGGCACTGGAACTCACCTCGCTATGCCGACTACCACGAATAAAATGTAAACAACCACTCATTTAGAAAGTTTTTTCACGTGAGATCGGTGATTTCGCGTGGATGAAACTTTTCGCAAGAAGACAAACGCAAATTTGAATAGGTTTTTGGATTTGTCATGGCTTGGTAGTCGCCATAGAGGTAATAGTAGCCGTGAGCTACATTTCTGTGCGAAAATCTTCTCAAGCGCTTAGCTGGAACCTTGGCAAATTGACCATTTACACAACCAATTCTTTTGGCGCCGTTTTCGTTATGCAGTAAACTTTCGACCACTTTTCGGGCTAAACTCCATCGCTTGCACAGTTGCCTACCAAACTCGTCCACGACTCTGCAAAAAGTGGTGATACGGACCGAATTTTGCGGTATAGAAGCCAGGTGGACCCGTTTGGCGCGCAATTTCTGAGGGATCCACTCAACAAATCTGCTCGTGCTTTTGCATGTTGGATTTTCTTGCGGCTAGCATGCGCTGTGCGAAATTTGGGCCCAGGAGGTTGGCTGGAGCACGCTCTACGAATTTCGTAACAGACACACTCTCACACAGACAGACACACAAAGTCACGTAAACATCCTTAGCCCGTTATTATAAGTTACCAGTCCGATCGTCCGGCTTCGCCGGACTCTCAGACTGTGGCTTCAAACGTGCACTGAAATTAAGTTCTGACGAATCCCATCATGAATGGCAGAGGCATACCTCTTAGAACTGAGACGCTCCATATCAATCTGCTTTGATTATATTATCAACAAAAAGTAAAAGGTACGATTATTTGCGGAAAGAGAGAATTATGCAGCTAAGCATTTGTAGAAATCACTCCTTTTGAGTTTCAGCTACTTTTCTTTGACTATGTTTGACTAACTTTGCTGATGATTCGGACTGAATCACTCTATATGAGAGACATTCTTGTTGAATAATCCATTATCAAAAATTTACTGCGATAAATTTCATCATTGACAACAATGAGGTGAGCACGAAATCACGGAAAAATCTGCCTTATGCATCGTAAAAATATGAGCAAAGCTTTTGACGCGAAGACAATGAGAAATAATGATACGTCCATAATATCTATTATCTAGATGCAAATGACGAACTATTCCAGATTGATGTGAAAGCAAATTTTGCAAAAAATATCGGATTCAAGGCCCCCATTCATTTTCACTCTTTGACGTAAACATTTTTGGTAACGATAATTGCTGCTCATGTCCTAAGTATGGCAATTTTGAAAAACATCGCAGGCTTCCTTATCATTTGAGCACACGGTGAAAATGTTTTCAGCATCCTTCTCAAGCGAAATCGTAATATCTATACTTGCTACATGTTGACAGTAAGCAAACGCTGCTAGCAGTTGTACATGATATAAGGAATTCCTGTAAACATGTTTATGCAAATTTAGTCTTCTATCAAATAAAAAACATGCACCTCGTGTATGAGAATTCCGTGATTCAGCACAGCTCATAGGCTTTCGTGTGCTCACTTTACATGGCACAATTTACTCTTGTATAATGACGGAGGTGATTGCTGAAGTAAACGAAAACAGTGCTGCTTGTCTTAGCAATCTTGAAGATTATCTACGTACATCGCGTTTAAAACCTTAGAACAGTCATGGAAAAAACTTGCTAGTGTTCTCGAAATTTGACTCGCCATAATTGATTCTTACTAAAGAAGCAATGTTCTGTGCATTTCTGCCATCTAAAGCAAATCAAAAAAAGCTGCTGTCAAGTTAAATTCGATACCGCTATCTTACTTGTCCTAATATCATTGCAGAAATACGAATCATCTGGTTTCTATCAGGTTTGTTCACCAAGTAAGTTTGATTTGCTCTTCTGACTAATCTCAGCATTGACTCAGACAGATGGATGGAAGGAAGAAGTACTTATGGAAACTTGATTTAACTATTTTATGCTCTCTTACTATATGACTCTTTTTTCTTACTTCTTTGGCATGAGTCATTTCATTTAATTACGTTGCTATCAAGAAGCTGCATAATTCTGATCTTTCTCTCATTTTCTTGAAAACCAAGTAATAGTCCGAGTAGTAGTAGTTAAAGTTGGTGCAAGTAAAACGGATTAGAGCAAAACCTCCTCAAAAACAATGTTTCGAACTGTTCTTGTTGGTGTACTCACTTTCAGGCCGGCCGGTGTTCGCACTCGGGAGAAGGCAACATACAGCTGCCCGTGACTAAATACATCTTCAGGGAGATAAACACCAACTTTTGCAAATGTCTGCCCCTGAGACTTATTAATCGTCATTGCAAACGCGACTTTAACGGGGAATTGACGTCTTCTCAGTCGGAATGGTAGTAGTTTTTCGCAATAGTTATCGATCCTCGGAATAACGGCTGGCTGGTCTCTTCGTTCCCCACAGATAAAACGGCAACCTAAGACAAAACGCCCTAGGGTTTCAATCCTCAGTCGTGTGCCATTGCAAAGGCCGTTAGTTACATCGAGGTTTCTCAAAAGCATAACTATGGCTCCCTTTTTCAGTCTCAGCTTATGAGGAGGCATTCCTGATGGTTCCAGGGAGTTAAGATACTCAACCGGGTAGAGTTCGGAATCCCCTTCATGAAGGATAGCATCGTCTATGCTTCTATAAACTTTCTCGTCGCATTCATTATCTACATGTAGACGTTGCATCGCGTCATCATTCAGTTGTTTAACATTAACATTTTTTGGAGCCAAGATGGCCCGTTCATAAAGAGTCTCATTTGTATCAATGACTTCGCCAAAAATAGCCGTCACGATATTGTCGGTAGTACAAATAATATCTTCATTCAAAGTAACGCGTCCATCTTCGCCGCTCGATCCGTCTCCGATTTCTAAAAGGAACTTGTGCCAATCGCCCCCTGCTTCCCGAGCGCGCACGTTTATCTGAAGCCGGTGTACCTTGAAGAGGGTCCAGAGCGGGGATCTCGTGACACATGCTTCGACGACGTCTTCTCTCTGACCATGCTCGATGACCGGTAAAATCTGACGAAAGTCCCCACCGACTATGAACAACTTGCCTCCAAATGGCCTATCATTTTGCATGATGTCACGAAGCAAGCTGTCGACGGCCTCGAGCGAGCATCTTGGTGCCATAGAGATTTCGTCCCAGATGATGACCTCAGTGGCCGAAAGCTCAATTGCTTCCCGTTGTTGCCTTTTCATTAATGACGAACGATTACCGTCCGCCATGTTGAGCTTAAACGCTGATATTGCAGTTCGTCCTCCCGGAAGCAGATTCGCAGCGATGCCGGTCCACGCCACACAGAGCACACGGCGGCGCTGAGCCACAGCTATGTTGTACAGCACTGTGTACAAATAAGTTTTTCCTGTGCCTCCCGGACCATCAATGAAAAAGCACCTATCAAAGTTGCGTTCCATGGCTGCAATAATGTCGTCGGCTGCCCTTTTCTGATCAGCATTCAATGTTTCATAAAGACGTATTCCTTCACTGCGGTATTGTTCGTAATCTATTGTGTCACTTGGAATAACAGGGCGCATGTTTGCAGGAGGTCTTATAAGCTGCCTCAAATCTCTCCCTAAAAGTGACAATTTATCTGCTACATCGAAATACGCCATCGCAGCAGATTCCTGTTCGTCGAGGCCTCGATTCACATAATCGTCACTCATTGCCATCACAAACTCATTCCAAAGTTCTTGTGCATCTGCTACTTCGCAATAGCAGAGCAGACATGCAAAAAAGCTTCGCAAAGTAGCCGCTGTTTGAAATTGAACTACTTCCTGTATACTCTGTCTGTAGTAGGTGTCATCGTCCAGGAAGCCCGAAGCTTTTGCTGCATCCGAAAAAGTTCTATAAGTTTGCCCATCAACTGTGCGAAGATCCTCAAACGAACATTTTCCTTTTGTATTGAGTAGAAGTATCCGGAGGCAGTAACGTTCAGTATCTCGCGGTGATACGGTGTACATTCTACCGATTTCCTTGCCTCCTCGTCTCCTTGGCTTCCAGCCATATCGGGCAGAGAACGTAAAATGTTCTGGAATTTCGTGATAATAGAGTTCGCGGGCATCCACAGTTAGGTCCGTAGGTTCGCCATTATCAAAGGCTCTAGAGCATCGTACATTCAACTCAAAAAATGCTGTGAGTGTCGTATACATGGTCTGTGCGCGATTTAGGTACTGTTCTTCCTCTCCAGCAATAAAATGTACGACTTGGTGTCCTGGAAGGTGAACAGCCAATCTGAACACAGTGTGAGATCTGTCCTGCATGGGAAAACCGAAAATTCGGTGAAGAGCCTGCGGCGGACATACATAACGTGTGTTTAAATGCTGTTTAATTTCGTCAACGATTCCCTCATCACCACCACTTTCAATTGTTATACGCGCACGATCAGGTCCTTTGTAGATATATTTGTAGAGGTACTTGACCGCCGAGATCGTCCCGCAAATCTCAAGATTGATGTGGCATTTCATTTTCGTGAGGAGGTAGAGGTTTGTGGGAACGACCCACTCGTCGCTGTAGGACATGCCGTTTATCAGAATGCTGGTGCGATTCCGTCTTCTATATTTTGGATAGCCATCCGCCTCCACTGACGTTCTATCACGCAATCGCTTAGGAAAATGTTTTGAGCATTTCCCATCGCGCATGCACGGTGAATGCGGGTCTACAGAACCGCACTTTCGATGAATCATATAACTTGTGACAGCCGCAAATGCTTGCGGTTCTTCATCTTGGCGCGGAATTTCTGCGCATACGGCATTGTCTACATCTGCCACTGTCTCTGCTTTCCAACCACTTTTCATGGTCAAAAGCATATGGCAGTGAGGAAGACCTCGCTTTTGGAATTCAATTACATAGACGTAAGCGGCCACTTCCGGAGAACGTTCTTTTTGAATAAGTCGTCACATAACTCTTTCAGTTTTCCGTGAAACACTCGAGCCAATAAGTCAGGCCTATCAGATGCGACTTGTCCCTCGTATAAATTATCCTGTATTTCTCTCCACTGAGGATTACATGTCATGGTAAGGAAGTATGTTGGTTTTCCAAAGCGCGCGACGATTGCCATGGCATCCTGATAAGACTGTTGCATGGCTCTGGGGCTCCCAATGTGTGAAGATGACAACACGATACGACTTCCCGGAGGCCCATTACTTTCCTCGCCAGCCACATAATCTTGTAGACCCCTATAGGAGTCAGCTCGAAGGTTGACCTGGTGCGTTCGATGGTAGTTTAGGCGATTTTGTTCGATCTTCACGTATGCGTCAACTGCAAATTGTTGGAAGAGTTTTTTTGCGTGGAGAATCGGATTAAAAGTCTCTCGTATTGACAAAAGATATGAGTAGTACTTCATTTGCGTGATGCGCACTCCTCTCCTATCCATGAGGGTAGGATCCCAACCGCCCCTTCCTGTCGGAAATAAGAGGGGATAAGTTAGGGGATCGCATCTTTTGTCAATATCGCTAAGATTCGTCAAAGCGGCGCCTTCTGGCTCACGCAAGTGCACGGCTAACCTTCTTACATGAGGTACATCGTTGCCGTCCCCAACGTAAACAACCGCAACTTCATTGGAAGTTGGTACACAATATCTACCTCGGGAGATGCCTCTTTCTCTATTGTCTTCGAACACCATTTTGATTACTGGCGGCCGCCTGTTTTCACGTCGCGCAGCTTCTTCTTCGGCTTTCTCGACCTCATGCATCATTCTGAATGATTGCGCATAGATGTTATTGCGCACAAACCATTCACTTAGATAAAGCATTAGGTCTGAGTCACAGTTCGCGTTCTGCGCAATCCCTAAGCGCTGTTGAGCAGCCAGTTCAGTGTCCAGTATATAGATCTGTCCGTACTGTCTTTGCTCTTCGTGGTTGGGATGTAGGGGGCCGATTTGATGATAAATTTGACCATGAATCCGAAAACAGTATGGACCCCTTCCCCTGGGCACGTCTACTTGAGCGCCCATGGACGCCATAGCTAGAGCGGAATTAAAGTTTCTGATATTATTGAAAAAGTTGTTTTGACGTTGTCTCATGTTTGGTGTTGCATCAACTGGCAGAAATAATTCTTTTATCTGCACAGGAAAATCGTCAAAAAAGTCCAGGTTAAAGCGTCCATAATCGCAGCAATCACCAAATGTATCAACGTGCTGCTGCTTTACCTCAAAACCGAAATGTAGTGCCCCACAATTAACGCAACGATGATCGAGCTCTCCCAGATAGTTTTCGGTCGTCGTGCGTAATCTGAGTGCTATACCAAGGGTGCGAGCAACATTCCGGCGCCGTCGATTCCCATTAGCCGTTACATCTAACACCTGTTGGCCATCAATTTCGTCTTGTCCAGGGTGACGTTCAGGATTTTCTTGCACCTCTGCCTCTTCTTCTTCTTCAACTTGCCGCTCACGGCGCAGTCTTTGCTGCACTGCATTCCTTCTTCGGCGTTCAAAGCCCTCCTCATCTGTTTCATTCTGCAGCAACCTCTGTTGACGCCGATTCTGCTCTAAAAGACGCTGAGCACGGTCTTCTATGCTTTCAGTTTGGCGTCGCCTTTGCTGCCGCTCAGCATTTTCAAAACGGCGTTCAGCGCGTTCATCATTGCTTTCATTCTGACGACGTCTTTGATGACGTAGTGTGTCCTGGAGAAGACGTGCAGACCGAGTTTCCTCACTTTCAACCGCTCGAGTTCTTCGCTGCCGTTGCATATCCTCAGATCGACGGCGTGCACGCTCTTCGACATTTTCTCCCTCACGTCGCCTCTGTTGACGTTGCGCATCAGCAAGACGTCTTTCAGCACCTTCGAGGAGATCCTCGGCATCGCGACGCCTCTGATTACGCTGAGTCATGGCCATCAGACGGGCAGCTCGCTGTTGCGCATTTTCAACTCCGCGCTCTTCGCGATGACGTTGCGAATCTTGAGTGCGTCTGATAGAGCGTTGCTCTGCATCCTCGTGCTGACGTTGGAGCAGATGACGTTCTGCATCTGCACTGAGCCGCAGAGCACGCTGTCTTTCTCCTTCAATGCTCCGATGATTTCTTTGGCGCTCCGCATCCGATGCGAAGACGCGAGGGCGTCCGCGCCTGCGAACTTCAGGTTGCTGATTTGGTTCCATCACTGATTCAACTACTCTAAATCATGGCTTTTTTTCGACAGTAGACTTTAAATGAAGATGAAGCATCATCTTGAGATCACAAAATATCACATACTGCGCAAAATAAAATTCCACTTCCATTATAAGTAAACACTTTATAATGAGAATTCTATCTCTGGATTTACAAACGACAGTTTTTGGGTTTCCTCATTGACAATTTTAAAATGATCAATTCTATACATAGATTACAACCTTGTAAAAATCATAATATCGTTTGATTTCTGAGAGACAGATTATAATAGTCAGAGTAAACGGATAAGCAGCGTTTAGCTGCAGATTCATTACTCAGCAAAGGATCAGTTTCCGCAAAAAAGATCTTAAGATTAAAAAGACTTTTGATCGTAGGATCAAGCTTTTATAATTGTGCCTATCCTTAAGCGGGGCTTGTATGAAGGCGCATTTTTGAATAGAAAAGTTAGATTTTATGGAAGCTTTCTTCATAACAGCTATGAGCGAATAATGCTCAAAATTAGGCCAGCGACTGACGGCCAGCGTGGTGATATAATGTAAGACCGTGCATGCGCAGCATTTTGCTCTTCTGTGAAGTTCCTTAAGAACCTACCGTTTGGAATAATCGAGTCAAAATGAGATCATCTCATTCAAGACGAAAGGACTTTCCCTTTAGAATAACATGCCTGCAGTTGCAACGCTTGAAACTTGAGGAAAATCAAGTGAATTCGTAAAGGAGAAATGTTACAGTCATAAACTTTTTCTTTAAAAGCACTGTACACGTGCTTGCTTCCACATCCGTCCTGCACTGTGCTTACGAAATCTTGACGCCTGTCGAAGGGATCGTTCAGACCGCGCACAAAGGCGCACGAAGGCGCACGAAGGCGCACAAAGGCGCACGGAGGCGCGTCTTGTCTCGTCTCGTTTATCTCGACACGCACACTCACTCACACGCGCCTTCGTCCGCCTTTGTGCGCCTTCGTGCGCCTTCGTGCGCCTTTGTGCGCGGTCTGAACGATCCCTAACCTAGCACTTTCGCGTCATCAGTTCCTTAAACAGCGAGTGCTGCTTTGAAACACACCAAGCAATAATGACCATCAGTAATGAAATGCTTGAAACTTTTCATTTCAAAAGTTCTAAACAATGAGTTCGGTGAATCCAGATGGAGAAAGCCCCCCAGCCTTAAAAAATTCCTTTTTTGAGTCGGTTACTGAAATCGTAATGACTTTGAATTCTCTGTAATCATAACGGTCGATGTGAGCTACATCCCTGAACAGAGATCTTCTCAGTTTCTTCGGTGGAAGCTTGGAAAATTGATCAGTTACTTCAGTGAACCTTTCTTGCAATATGTTCGGTAAAAATCTACTTTCCTTTGCTTTTCTGGTTAAAATCGACAGCTTGCACAATTGTGTGTCCAGCAATTCCAAAAAATCGCAAAAAAATCTAATTTGGAGCCAGTTCGGCAAGTTCCAAGCTGTGTGGATCCGCTTGGTGTGCGGTTTTTGTAGGATAAACGCATTGGATCCGCACGAAATTTTGCATTATGGGTCTAGGTGGTATCAAGGTGCTATGACCCAAATTTCAGCTCAAGACCTTTGCTGGAAGTCGCGCTATGAATTTCGTGACAGACAGACATTCAGACAGACAGACACACAAAAACACGTAAACACCCTTAGCGCGTTATTATAGTAGGATGATAGCCTACACAGCGCGGTGAGTTTCAATGTCATTATTATGCAGGAATGAGTAAGGCATACAGATAATAGGGCCAGTGTGAGCCTCTGCGAAGCAGAGGTGACGCACTGGTATGGATAACTCAGTCGCTGCTCTTTAAGGAAACTAACTGTAGTGTCCAGAATAATTTAATAACACAGATTTTGATGATAGCCGGGAATTTTTTCCAATCCCTCAAACTTAGTTTCAGCTTAATTGAATTTTTTTGTAGCTTATTTCAAATTTTATTTCGCAGTTTATATCATTTTTCTAGTCTTTCTGAAAGTAACATTCTTTTTCATTTGCTTTCCAGTTTTATCAAAGTTGCAGCGAAATTTGTGAAAAAGTCAAAATTTCAAAAAAAAAGTTTTCGAAATTTCCGGCGAAAACATCAGCATATTCGAAAACAGCATCATAGAAAACCCTCAAATGACAATTTTAAGCTTTTTGCCACATTTTGAAAACAAAATAAAGATTCAAAAAGAAAAATTCTGAGTTTTCACGCAAAACCACCATCACATCTGGAACCAGCATGGCAGATTAGCCTTAAATACAAGTTTTAGCCCTAGTTGGACTAATTTCACTACTGAAACTTGAGTTCAAATTCCATTGAAATCCCGATTTCGTACACTGTAGGATGATGTCGTAGCTGTCGTGAGCAAAAGCTGCTTGTCTTCGGTGCAAATTGGGTGCAAATTAGCGTTGCTGACAGTTCATGACCTCTCATGTCCCCGCTAATTACATGGCGGCATACCTCTCTGGGTAGATAAATTCCCGCACCCAAATTACACGACTTTCGAATTTGAGAAATAATTCATGAGAAGGCGATTTTGTAACAACATAATCTGATGAATAATGCAGATAGAGATCTGTGTTAAGCATGGTCCGGTAAAGCTGTTCACAACATTTTGAACTTGTAAAAATATGCAGACAATTTCCGCAACAGATAGACGAAAAGTGCAGGCGAAGTTGCGATCTTGATAGGCTCAGATATTTCTATCTCACTTTAGCTTTACTGTAAAACTTTCCAGTGCAAAATAACTAGGGTTTTCGTTAAGATCGGGACCAAAAGTCAGTATGAGCGAAGTTTACGGTCAATCCGAGAACCTCAATATTTTGACCAAATCCTGCACCGAGGCTAAGTGTGAGGAGCGAGAAAAAATTAAGGGCTACCATTTCCTTGGACCACATGTTATCCAACTCTTTGATTACAAAAAACACATTTGTTTCGCGAGATACAGTGCTGGCCATAGCTATAAAGCCACCCTAAAAATCACCGTAATTTGCTCTCTCTTGCTCATATTTGTCTGAAAAACCACTATTCTGTGCGCAAACTAACGTCATACCATTGACCAGAACGGCTCCTGATTTCATGGATTTTGGCCGGAGAAAAATTGAAAATTTGAAAAAACGGGTTTCGAAGGCTGGTCACAGCTATAAAGCCACCTCTCATTTTCAATCAGTACTGCGTTTTTTGTACCTCAAATTTTTTGTACATATAGAACATCAAAACATAAAACATTTGTTAAACTTGGAAGGGGTCGCCTTTCAAAAAGAAGATTCGTACTGCATTTTTTGCTCTAAAATGCATAATAGGTCACATCATTTGCAAAAAACTGCTTTTTCACTGTGTTTGACTCGGATGAAGGCCCTATGCTTTGCCGAGTCTTTGCAATGAATATGGCGAAAAGCGCTTGAGTTAACATTGCGTAGTCGCTGATATTGATAAACTAACCTCAACCTCACCTACAGGTAGACGAGTTTTCGAGCCGCAAAAATTGAGTTGTAATGCCCGAAAAGCTCTGTCGCGTGCTCAACACGTCGCTTGTATAACGACAGACTCGTGTGCATAGCCTGTACGTCATCGCAACTCTGAGGACTCTGGTTCCGCTTTGGACGCCTTTTTTCCAAAAATGAGTGGTGCACTCCGTCTGATCATGATCCACTCTAACCACCTCGATCGAGAGGAAAACCGCTCAGAAGTTCAAAATCCTTCTATTCCTGACAGTTTAGTAAGATTCGAATTGATGAGAAGTTCAAAGCAGTGAAATTTGAAGTCTTGTGAGATACACTGCGCACAACCGAACTGCAGACAAAGCGTTCTAACTTCATTGCGGCAAATAGGTCTTTGTAAAAAAACCTGGCGGCTCCTGCATGAGTACGTCGCCATGCAGACAAGGTGTCAACTTCCAACCAAAAGTTTTCGCATGTCAGAAATCTAGTTTTGCGCCTCAGAAGCGCGCTTACACCTCGGTAAGATGAGGCTCGTTTACCAAGATTAGCGACTACGCAATGTTGAGTTCAGCACTTTTCACCTCGTTCATTGCAAAAGCTAAGCAAATCCTAGAACGTTCATCCGAGTCAAACAAGTGCTTCAAAATTTAGTGAAAAAGCAGTTTTTTGCAAATAATGTGAGTTATTATGCAATTTAGAGCAAAAAATGCAGTACGAATCTTCTTTTTAGAAGGCGACTCCTTTCAAGTGTAAAAATGTTTCATATTTTGATGTTGTATATGTACAAAAAATTTGAGATTCAAAAGACGTAGTACTGATTGAGAATGAGAGGTGGCCTTATAGCTGTGACCAGCCTTCGGAACCCGTTTTTTTAAATTTCTAAAGTTTTCTCCGGCCAAAATCCATAAAATTGGGAGCCGTTTTGGTCAATGATATGACGTTAGTTTGCGCACAAAATAGTGGTTTTTCAGACAATTATGAGCAAGAGAGAGCAAATTACGGTGATTTTTAGGGTGGCTTTATAGCTATGGCCAGCACTGTAGCTACTTTTTGTAGGACTACTCTGGATAGATTTTAGAAAAATGTGGATTTCTTCGAAATTTGCTAGCCATTTTCGCTTTCACTCAGAAGACTTTCTGCGTTTTGTTTAGCGTTTGAAAAACTTGGAAAGATGCTCTATCGAATGATATCAACCAAAGATTTTTATTCGCATTGCATATTGAGTTGTGCCCTTACAAAAAACTGTTCGCAGAACATAATTGAAGATTTTAGATAAACGCAAAATGGCTAGCTCCGCCCACTCTCGGCCCCGCCCCATATCCACGTCTCTGCCCACTTCTTCCCCACCTTCCCATTCCAATCCACCAGTGCCCGGGCTACTAACCCACCACTAACCACCAGCAAACCAGTACTGACCGATTTATATATAGAGATCAAAGATCAATTTGTCTCCAGATGCTATAGGGCAGCGCCCCTTCACATTCATGCTGCTGCCCAACTTTCTTCACCAATTGATAGCGCGTTAATGGTTGTACCGAATTATTGCTATGCCAGTGCCTTAATCATTTTCCTGGGATTATTATTTTATTTTGATCTATCATAAAATTCCCCGGAAAATTTCCAAGTCTGGGACCGCTCTTAAATCAGCTTTTTGTGTATTCATCCACCAATTTTTCTGTAAATTTTCTGGTATAGCTCCTTCCGATGTGAACACAAATACGGGCACCCGGGCACTTCGTCTCCATTTTCCATGAAAATATGCATGAAAATGGACTTTTCCTACTTTACAAAACTCCGCTTACAAAAGAGCTCAAAGCCCGCTTTTATCATAGAAAGAAAGAGCTCATAAAGTTGCATATAAATGACCACATAAAATTTGCTCATCGCGCTAGTCGCGGCGATATGAGGTCGCTGTCGCACCTTAATTAGCGAATCTCGCACGTCCAGCTGTCAATTACAATACCACCCACATAACTTGCAAAATTTCCGTGAATGTCGCGAAATTCCGAAAATTCCGCTAAATTCCGGGAATGTCGCGAAGTCCGCGAAATTTCGGGAATTGCGCGGAAATTCGCGACAACTTTCGGGATTTTCGGGTACATTGTTCACCGATTAATATTTGCTCACTTCAGTTGTTCTGCATTCAACCAACAAGTACCTATTTTTTCTACTTGCTAACAAAGATAAATAGAATTTACGTATCTTTCCAAGGACGTTTTCTGATACTTTGACAAAAACATCGCGAAAGGCGAATTTCTACCAAAGCAAAATTTGCGTGATGGAACCATCATAATTTTTTGCGCAAAAATTTGCCGTAGGTACTGAGATTACCCCAGCCTGGTGGATTGTAACCTGATATGGTGGAGAAGTAATAACGAATGTGTACTGCCAGGCATTAGTCAAGGGTCTCAAGGCCCTTGACTAATGCCTGGCAGTCAAAAGGCCCTATTTTACACACAACTTGACAATTTGCAAACTCAATTTACAGCTTCAAAACGTAGGTACACATGAAGAATCCACTCAAAGCTAGCCCTACGCAGCCAGAAATTGGCCTTGCCCGCTTCCAAATCAAAATACGAAACATTCTTCATCTATACCACCGCATTGCGCAAATGGCATTGTGGACTGGAATTTTAGCAAATGCTGCCAACATGATTCCGAAAGAATCGGCCAGTGATACCGTTGACAGTGCAAATTCATGTATTGTTGGTTCCACCTGTGAAAGATCATTACTCGCCGATTGGGCACAGAATCTAAAGAATGGAAACATGAACTAGGAATCATGTGAAGGATCATAACGTTTAAAATCGAAAAATATTGAATTTCCAAGCTCTGTTGCATGCGTACCATAAATTCACAAATTAAGTTGACATATTGAATTTTGGATTCTCTTATCAGAGGAAAGCGATTGTTATGAAAATTTAATCATACAGAGTTTCATTCGTCTGTCATTTGGCGTATAATTGTTCCTCCATAGATTTAGATTCTAGATTGGCCGATTTTGAAAGAGATATTGTTCGATTTTAGAGAAAGAAGAAACAAAGCCTGTTTTCGCTTGTGACATGAATGTCCCAAAACAGCTCGTTCAAACATACATCTCTGCAACTTTTCTGAACAATGGAACCCATAGAAATCAAATATTTTCTGAAAACAGAAAACGAGACGGTTTCGATGACCTTTTGGCTGCAGTACAGAGGATTATATTGCGATGATCAGCTCTACGGCAATACAGTTCTGTAAGCTCCTCTTACTAATTAAGCAAAGTTTGTGTCTGCTGAAGAACCTCACAAGATGATGATTCTTGGAAAGACACTGTACGCTAAGTCTTTTTTCTCACTTTTCAAGTCATCAATTTTTATAAATCAAATTGTTTTTCAGCACAAACTTCAGTAGTTGGAAAATGTAAAGCGGATGTTATTTTTATTATTGACAGTTTCATATTCTTTGACGACTCAACTCAAAATGAGCAATCTTCGAGCGATCTTTCTTCTTCTTTCATCTCTCCTGCCCTTATGAAGAGATGACTTCACCAAGTACATACTCCCCTCCAGTTTAGCAAAACTACGGCGAGCAAGCAAACGAGTTGGAAAGAGGAAAGTTATGAAGTTCAAAATTGGAGCGACAGAACTTCGATTCGATGCAGTAACTGAAGGATGTTATATAGAGCAGATCTCGGCAACGTTTGCAAAGAACAGTAGCACGCTTGAATAACTAGAAATTTTCTAGAATAATAAGCGCGATGGAGAATCAAGCAGCCCTGTAAGAGATTGATTCGACAGTGCCTAATACCAGCAATACTGTGCTGCGGGCGTGGTGCCAAATTCATGAGAGCAGTCGAATATCATGAGTTCAAACTGGACGTATAATTTATGCCATATAATTCTAAAACACTGACCAGGCCTTGGTTGATGAGGTATTCGGCGAAGTATGCCAGAAAAGGGGAATTATATAGCGGGAAGATACTGAACAATTAACAAGTTAGCCGAGCTATAGCTCGTGAATGATTACCGTAAAGAAAACACCTCATTGTTAACCTTTGCTAAAGCAATAAGGTTGCATTGCAGCTGAAGATGTGATGACGATGTCCTCAGCGTTCCTCCTGCTGAACTTCTAACAGGGGAAGGACCATCATCGAAGTGGGATTCCCATACCGATGCATGTCATTGTGCTAGTCTTGGGGCATTAGTACCAAATCTGTGTTCCCTAGCTGCTCAGTGATCTTCTGGGAGAAGTTACGAGCGATGGTTTCCCTGCATTTTTGCAAATTATTCAACGGATGTCCGGTGTTCTTTTTTTGCCTTAGGGTCCTCCAAGAATACATATCAAACAATACAATCCACAAAATGAGAATGTTTGGAACATAAGCATTCCGAACTTTTACTACCCTTCCTCCATAGTCTCCCAGTTACCTACTCGGCCATCCCTCCACAACTGACATTTCTCGGCGCGCTAACTCAAGCGATTCGTGATCATCCTGGGGAAACCATCGCTCGTAAATTTTCCCAGAAGATCATTGAGCAGCTAAGGAACATGGATTTGTTATTAGTGCCCCAAGATCAGCACAATGATTTGCATCACGTGTGGGAACCCCACTTTGACCGAAGGTCCTTGCCTTGTGAGATCAAAAGTGATCTGTGCTGCTAAAGAACAATTTGATTCTGAAAAATTTGACGTTAAAGTAAAAAGAAAGACTCAGCGTTTAGTGTCTTCCCAAAGCTTCACCTTCTGGGGACCTTCAATAGACACAAAACTCTATCTAAATAGAAAAAAGCTTACAAAACTTGTAAAAATTATTTATTTGTTTATTTATTTAGCTATTTAATTATCTAATGAAATAAAAGTGCTTCAAAAAGCATAAAAACAAAAAAAAACAAAA
Organism: Cylicocyclus nassatus; assembly: GCA_958299035.1. NCBI lineage: Eukaryota > Metazoa > Nematoda > Chromadorea > Rhabditida > Strongylidae > Cylicocyclus > Cylicocyclus nassatus. Next base: position 70,782,536 of record CATQJL010000316.1, read on the forward strand.
AACGAAACAAACCATCAAAAAAAAAACACAACCTTGACGTCGGATCATGTCGCATTGTTCCTTGCTGGATCATTCAGATCGCTCTCCATCTTCAAGAAATAAGTAAAGCTCCCAAGTTCCTTTTCACTTACTCGAGCAAAGATAAGTAAGCATCTACCAGGGCTTGACTGGCCAACTTATAAAGATCCTGGGCATGCGAGAAGCGCCTCCAGGGAAAGTGCTCATTGGTTTTTAATCTCCTCGAACGGCTACTCCACTCAGACAATCACAGGCTCTCAGCCGGCGGCGATAAAGGGCAGTTTCACTGAGCGGGCGGCGATACTGCAAAAGTGGCAGTGAGCGGGCGACGACATTGTAGGAATGGCGGTGAGCGGGCAGCGACGGGCTACCAGCGGGCAGCTATAATCTTCCATGAGTCAGAAAATAGCTGCAGAGCGCATTCATTCCTACAAAAGCAGCCAAAAGGCGACGATGAGGCAGCGACTCCGTTAAGCTGGCAGGGACCGTGAAACGATGGGGCTGCGAATACAAGATTTCTGTCAGCGGGCCGCATCAATGCTATGAGCAGGCAGCCTTAATTCATAACGCCGTATTGTGGCTGCCAAATGGAAGCCATATCGTTGCCCGCTCGAGACATTGTTGATCGCACCAGAAAAGTTAGATGTGCAGGCAAACGAGATTGGCAGCGTGGGCTCGCGTCATTTTTTCATTTCTTGTTGCCTAATCTTTGTTTTCATCTTTGCTTTTCTTTGTTTTCATTTTCGTTATCATTCAGTGCTTCATTTCAAGTACTAGTGAACCAGTACCTATAGGCGCTATTTGGAAGAGCGTTTGCTTCGGGACTCGTCGTGGTTCCCCGCTATTTGAAGATTTTTGAATTGAGCTAACGATTCTTTATATATCAGATTTCTGTTCTCTATGTTTGACTGTCTATCCAACCGGAAGAAGTGCTTAATGAAAGCCCCGTTTGTTTTGAATCAAAACATCCACTGCACAATGTAATGAAAACTCTTTTTCAAACTCTCTCGAAAACCGTAAAAAACCATCTATTCACTCATTTTACGAATGTAAACATAAAAGTGCCTTTATCTCAACATTTTCGCCGCTGTCACATCATTCGACTACAAGCGTGCTCTCTTTGCGCTCAAAGATCTGCATCATTGCGTTTCGCATGCGTCCATTTTCGAAATGCTTATTGATTAGAGGGCGTCGCTATGCTTTGCTACTTCATTCCTGTGTTTATAATTTTTTCGAGAAAAAACTCTCAGCCTCAGCGGATTACACTCGAAAACATGACCTTTTACGCAACGAACGACCATCACGGCTCACTCCACGCCAGCGTGTTGTACGCAAAGTTCATTGAGTAAGGAAGGATTGATTTGAGGTTTAGTCTGAGTGCCACACACAGCGTAAGTTGTTTTTGTCGCACGTGTTTCTACCGATCGGCCTTTTCAAAAAGTAAAATTCTCATTTCGAAGCCAAGTGCATTCATCGAAACACAGTGCGCACCTTTTCAACGATGTACCGTCGGTTCATTTCATATGATCATGTGTGCCATTGCACACACCGTCCATCTTTGACGTACCCATCCTGGATTCTTGGAGGACGCAACCCTTCCGTTAAGCGATTCTGATGTTTTTTCGCTGTTTTCTTTTCTTTTTAGGTACTATTTATCTCTAAATGATGTAAGCGATAGCAATTGCTCACTCTCTCGCGTTTTTGCGACCGCAAATCCGAGATGGGGACGCCAAAGATGGACGGTGTGTGCTGGTGCACACATGATCATATGAAATGAATCGACTGTACTTGTACAGTGAGCACATAAAAGGTTTACAGTTTTACGGAAAATTGTTTGGCACGCAGTCGTTCGTCACCGCAGCTATCGTCGATTCGTTGACCGTACGGACTGCTGAAGCGCTGCGGACCACATGCGGCGCGGTTAACATGTTGCGAGAGCACGAACAATGGCGATCTTGTATTGGAGCAAGCGTTTTACCTCGCGGCGCGTGCTCCGCGGTTATGTCCAGTCCGCGCAGTCAACGAATCGACGATAGTTATTTACAGCTGTGATGTGGAACTAGTTTCTGTCTCTTTTTATCGTCAAGGCTTGATAAAGTCTCCCTACCTCCTAGAAATGAAATTAGGGCTTTTCATACTTCCACTAATTGCTGTACCATATTTGTCTTGCGTTTCTCTCTGTCTAATGTCTGTCTTTGATGTATATCTATATATTTCCAACTACTCTCTCTTTTGCAAGCATTTCATGATTTTTGTAATCGTAGTCAATTACAGCTTCTCTTAGACGCTGCAGTCACCGACGAAGACGCACACAATTCCAGAGGAAGTGTTGCACAACATAAGGAAAACGGGTTTGGATCAGAACTGACAGTTGCCTGAACGATACTCAGGCGCGAATGGATTGTTGATTCGCATGAGAAACCCCTGCATTGCGCGCTAACACTGGCAGTTCCTCACTCATGTTTGTGAATATATTTATCGCGGTGGAATGTGTATTGCTTTGTCGCCGCTCCCCATATGGATTCGTTTTATCAATGTTTGTACCCTCAAGGTCTATTATCAGCATATTTTCTGTTCTAAAGAACGTAAATCTATGCGTGTGTATCACTGCGTACTTGCGTACTCATCCACTTAACTGTTACTTGCCATTTCATTAGTTATAACCTTTATCCAGAGTTTACAAAGGCCGTACATAGTCGTAGTATACGATCTAAGCTAACCTCTAAGCTTTTGGGCTACGGACACTTCCTATCTCTTAGGAAAGCGGAAAGCGACAGTGAGGCGATAAGGCACGGAGCTTTTGGTGGGTTTTCGCGGTGCTTTGTGGCTGCCGGCTGAAAATCTTGTCTGTGTAGCTTCTTGTTATGCTTGGACTACAACGTTGTAACTTCAATTAATTCATTATAACGATGGCAAGTAACAATGAAGAACATAACCATCTGGGGCCATATCTATTTCTCCATGTGGTCATATCTCCAGATGGTTATGTTCTTCATTGTTACTTGTCATCGTTATAATGAATTAATTGAAGTTACAACGTTGTAGTTCAAGCATAGCAAGAAGCTACACAGACAAGATTTTCGGCCGGCAGCCGCAAAGCCACCGCGAAAACCCACCAAAAGCGCCGTGGCCTTATCGCCTCACTGCCGCTTCCCGCTGAGAACTGTAGAAGCGAGCGGGCTACAAATATGGCAATGAGCGGGAGGCTAAAGCTGGCAGCGGGCGGACTGCTATGAGAGCTTCAGCGGGAAGCGAAAATGGCCGCGATGAGGCCACCGCGCTTTTGGTGGGTTTTCGCGGTGGCTTTGTGGCCGCCGGCTGGGAGCTTGTGATTGTCTTAGCAAGTAAGGGGGACATTCCAAAACCTTTGTAAAGATTGGTATACTTAAAAAAGCTCATAAATCTGCAAAATACAAGTCAAAAAATCGAATTCGTTAAAAAATCTTCTTGCCTTTTTTCTGATATTGATCTGAAATGCATGGCTCAATCTCCATAGCGAGCATATAGGGCTGACAAATTCAATCACGTATCTGCATAAAGGCGACTCGGAGTGATACGATGGGGCATCGACCACCAAGCGCGAGGAAAACTGGAAATCCAAAACCCAGCAAACAGGCAAGATCACACAACGCGCATGGAAGCAGAACCTGCAGATTTTCTCAAATCCACTCGATTGTTGGTAAAGCCAACTGTCGTAGATTATCCAAATAATGTACAACCATTAGCAATGTTGATCTATCATGTATGTAATACGGCTTTGAAACTTACTGAGCGATGCCCTTTATCACGAATGATCGTAAACAACTACTCATTTCAAAAGCTTTTTCCTGTAAGATCGGCGGTTCCACTCAACGGATCTTCTTGTGCTTTTGCACACTTTACCTAACTGCTGATAGGGTGCTAATCCGAAAATTCTAGCTCAACACCTTTGCCGGTACTCGCTCTACAATTCTCGTGACAGACAGAGATTCACACACACACACACACACACACACACACACACACACACACACACACACACACACACACACACACACACACACACACACACACACACACACACACACACACACACACACACACACACACACACACACACACACACACACACACACACACACACACACACACACACACACACACACACACACACACACACACACACACACACACACACACACACACACACACACACACACACACACACACACACACACACACACACACGCACGCACACACACACACACACACACCACACACACACACAAACGTAAACAACCCTTAGCCCGTTATTATAAGTTATGATTATTCAATAACATGTCGTTCTGACCACTTAAGCCGCCAGGTCACCCCTCCACTGTGTTTGATAGTCTACTTGGCGGCGCCTACTTTCATGTAGGCAATCCTTCATGCTCTATGATACTGTTGTTTACCAGAAGTGAGCATTTAGGTTATCCACGCCCAAATTAGTGGCATAAAAGGGCCTAAGCTCGGTTCTGGTGTTGGTTCGATTATTATCCACTATCGTCAGCGGCTATTCCGCATATTCATTGTTGATAGTCAGCGGCTGCTCCGCTACTATCGAATAAACAGTGATTAACGTAGTGGTACCAGCTTGGTGTATACCAAACCAACTGAAATGTTCCAAAGATGCAACAAAACAACGGAATCGCATCAAAGCAAAGTAAATGTTTCTGCAAATGTTGCAGAGACGACAAAGGAATTAAAGGCGCTGAGAAGGACTCTGCTTCTTAGTTTGAGATATCCCATGGAATATCTTCCTGCGCAACCACTGGCAAGGTCTAAAATCCAGTATTTACTTGGTCTTAGCCTAGTTTTAAACGTAGAATGCGGAAGCAAAACACTGAATCATTGCATATACGTCTGACAGGCTACGTAAACCTAGAGCAGTAAGTCTCACGCTGTAATGAGGCAAGGTTTGAGGATATCAAAGCTGGGAGAGTACCTGAAAAAAAAACCATTTTAGCAAATGTTTTGCAATTTTTTCCAGTTTTTCCACATTTTTCTTCGAGAACGGACTCAGAAGAGGCATATTCATGAAGAGTCACCACATAAGTCTTTTACAGTCTAATTAAGATGTTCATCCTTGCTATGAATGCTTCTCAAAATTACAAACAAAACAGAATAAGCGTTCCGCTTCTCCAAAAGACAAACAGAACAGAATAAGCCTTTTTGTTGATTGAGTCGTAATGTAAGAGAAATTTTAGCTGCATCATAAACAACAGCACCTAAATCCTTTGTAAAACTACAACATTTGAGATTTATCCCCATCGCATGCAGAATGCAACTTGCAGGAGGCTTCTTTCCCTCAAATGCATGACTTTAGATTTGAATGCATTTACTGGAAGACTCTTTAAAAGAAGAAACCACAAGGCACACCACGTCTCGTTCAATCTCCGTGCAGCAGGAATAGATTTTCATGTTGTTGCAAAAACTTGTGTTGATGTCTGGGTGGGCATTCAACAAAGATGGTAGATCTGCCGTGTAGATGAGGAAAAACATAGGCGGTAGTAGGTTAACCTGGGGTCACACTGCTACAATGGAAGCAGTGGTATCAACGCAGAGTACTCGTTCAAAACGGTGCGGGGCGGCTGCAGCGCATGCAGCACAGTGCTGGAACTGTTCCCGCACAGTTCCCGCACAGTTCCCGCACAGTTCCCGCACAGTGCGAGAACTGTGCGGGAACAGTTCCAGAACAAGGGAATCAGTATGAACGCAGCCTAAGAGCTAACCAAGAAAGCCGTCTACAGCCTAAGCCGTTTATACAACAACTTTGGTCCAAATATTGGTCCAAATATCGTTACCTGTGCGTGGGAACAATCATTTTACCAGCCAATGCTGTAATAGCTATTTGAACCGGATGCCGTAAACACAGTGTCAAGGCAAGAAATTCGCATAGCTCAGACAATCACAGGCTCTCAGCCGGCGGCCACAAAGCCACCGCGAAAACCCACCAAAAGCGCGGTGGCCTCATCGCCTCACTGTCGCTTCCTGCTGAGAACTGGCAGCGAGCGGGCTGCTATAAAGCCTTCAGCGCGAAGCGAAACCGCCGCTTTCGCTTCGCGCTGAAGGCTTTATAGCAGCCCGCTCGCTGCCAGTTCTCAGCGGGAAGCGGCAGTGAGGCGATAAGGCCACGGCGCTTTTGGTGGATTTTCGCGGTGGCTTTGTGGCCGCCGGCTGAGAGCTTGTGATTGTCTGAGAGAACTGCAATGGCCAGATTGCAGTACTATGCGAAAGCGGACGCACGTAATTGCGCAAGTGCGCAGCGATAGGCTGAAAGCGAAGAAGCTGTTCGAGAAGTTGGGGAACCTACGCCTTAGTGGAAAAGCTTCGCCCATCTGCTCTGTGAAGAAGAGTGCTGCCAGTCAGGTCATCAATCTCACAGCGACATCGCGTCTCAGCCTTGGCGACACTCGGCAAATTTGAATTATAAGGTTTTGGAATCTCTCGTCTTTCGCAATTTCCGGTGGATTCTTTTGCGCAAGTATGAACTTAAGTAAGCTTTGGAGCCATAATCGGAGTTTTTGTCCTTCAAAGATAGCGTTCAGGTAAAACTAAAACCCGTATGTTAACGATATGCTAGGCCTCCAGTTGTTCTCCTTTGCACGTCTCTAATACACATTGACGAACTGGTGTCTACATGCAGAATGTTCCACTGTTTGAGTTCGTTTTCGATTCATCAAATGCTCGTGAATTTTGGCTTCAGACTGCAAGACTTGCAGCTAGATGGACTTACTAGCAGTGATTTCTTTCAATCAAACTCCCAAGTGCTTACGTTATGATATATTGTAAAAACCATGAGCAAAAAGATTCAAGCTCTGATTTCTGATAAGTCATCGTTGTTCCTAGTCCGACCTCTGCTCAGACAATCACAGGCTCTCAGCCGGCGGCCACAAAGCCACCGCGCTTTTGGTGGGTTTTCGCGGTGGCTTTGTGGCCGCCGACTGAGAGCCTGTGATTGTCTGAGTGGTTTTCCTGAACCCCTTGTGTATCCTAAATCCATCCTGATTTCTCCCGACTAAGGCCCGTATGCATACATCCCTGCTGGGGAGGGGAGCGGATCTGAGAGGGGATGATGCATCATATTTCGCTACTCTACGTATCCTTCTTCTTCTTTTTCTATTTGCTTATGAAAGTTCTCATACCCTTGATCCTGCGCATAGTGAATGCAAATTTACTGGCGTGATTGATTAGATTTTCACTAATTGTTTGATATCCTGGGGATCACCCCTCAATTTCGATGCCATTTTTCTCCCTGAAAACTCAATGAAACGCCGTAAAATTGTGTTGTAAATATACTACGGCACTGCTTAAGATGATTATGGTAGAAATGAGTGAAATCTCAGGATATCGAAATTTTCGGTAATCCCTAGCACGCGAGCCAGGAATCATCGTAAATTTCACAAATTTCGGATTCCATTTCTTCTGTCGAAAATATGCTTAGCAGTGCCGTAGTATGTCCTCAGTACTACTTTACAGCATTTCCATTGATTTCTCATGAATATATTAGGTTATCCCGAAAGTTTTGTCGGTTTTTTCAACCTATCATAAAAACGCGTGGAACGAAGATAGAGAAACGCTCTAAACACTATCCGACGCATCTTTTCCTTCTTTTCCTAACTGTCATGCTTCCATGCCAATTAATCTTTTGCTCACTGAGATAAACGCCGAAATTTCGAACACATGGTTTTTACTATGTTCAAGTTTGGCAATTTTTCACAATCTTTATTTTTGACTTTGAGAAAAGCTTTGGCGACATTTATATAGAGCAAACAAAGCGCAATATAATGCAATTTTGTGGCATCTATAGCCAGCCTTGAAAATTTTTTAGAATTAATTTCTGATGCTATTAAATTCCACTTTTGGTGATGCCAAAAGCCAGAGATCATGAAACGGCGCGCAACTAAGGTGTTATTCGATGCAGCTTTTCCTCCTCTTTCCAGTGAGTGTATTTTCTTTCCGATTTGCCGGGTCTTTGGCGATAAAATTTTCATAATTTGAATTTGACCCCACCCCAGCGTGTACACGTAAAATGCAAAATCTTATATTTCGAAGCAAAAATCGCTCATTTGCTTCGTAAAAATAGTGAATAATCGTAATCGGTTTCTGAAAGCTTCAAAATCCGATGATTTGTTAGCGTTCGAAGCGTTTGTATTTTAGAACTTCGCAAAAGTGAAGACTTTTGAAAAAATTATCTTCAAAAATATTGAAAAGCCAGCTAGATATGCCAAATAATTGCATTGCATTGTCCTTTGCTTGCGCTATCTGAGGGCTATCAAAAGTCTTCCAAAAGTTGAAAATGAAAATCGTGAAAATTTGTCAAACTTGGACATAGTGAAATCCATGGGTTCGAAATTTCGGCATTTATCTCAGTGAGCAAAAGAGTAGTCGGCATATGAGCTTGAAGTTAGAAAGAGGAGGAAAAAGTGCCTCGGATAGTGTTTAGAGCGTTTCCCTATCTTCGTTCCACGCGTTTTTATGATAGGTTGAAAAAACGGACAAAACTTTCGGGACAACCTAATAGATCACTTTGAAAGTGAAAGGTGATTCCCAGGGGATCCCCTGAAGATCACACAAAATGGCAAAAAACCAATCTCGTATGGAAATAACTTGGCATCCATTATGCGCAGGTTCAAGTGTATGAAAAACTTTATAAGCAAGATAGAGAAAGAAGACGAAAGATACGTAGAGTAGCGAGATATGACGCATCCTCTCTCAGATTCCCTCTCCTCCCCAGCGACGATACACGTGCATACGGGCCTAAGCAACACTCTTTTTCGCAGAAACAAAGGAAGTCAAAGCAAAAAGATAAGAATTTAGAGCAAGCGTCACAAAGAACAGCTTTCTTTGCTCTGTATATGTGCAAGTATCTCCCAGTTCGTCACTTTGGTAAATAGGTCCTCTCCTCTATACTCAAGAGAGAAGACTTCCTCTTAAGGGCCGGGCATACTTCACGCGATTTCAGTCGCAACGCGATTTGGCAATTCGCCAGAAGTCTTCTGATCTAACACTAGCAAACTGTACATGCACAGTGTGTATAACTTATGTGAATTGATGATATACCATATCTTTTGTACATTTGAATTGTGCTTACAGTGAGTTATGGACAGTTGGAATAATGCCAAATCGCGTCGCGACTGAAATCGCGCGGAGATGCCCGGCCCTTTAGACTGAGCATGCCTTATGCTTGGTCGGTGGTAAGGTTGCGTCCACTGTTGTACCCATGCCAGCGTGAGGCTCATGGCTCACATGGGCGCCTCACTCTCAATATACCGGCGGCGCTCTGCGTCGTCAACCTAGCCCAGTACGGAGCTGCTGGTGCAAGCAACTGTGGATGCAGAGAAAGCATCAATGCTTTTTTTACAAACACAGTTGCATTGAAAACATTTATTGCTTATAGGTGTTAGAGAAACATCGCAAGTGCATTTTCACGCCTCTTGATCAGTCTGAAATTCTTCCATTCAAATGAAGTTTCTAGCAATTTGAAAAGTTGCAGCTGCATACTTGTGCGATATTCCAACTCGACTTCAGTTCCTCCCTGGCGATTATAAATTATGACGGGAACAATGTCATTGGACGAGGTAATGGTCTTTCCCTCATTTGCGTCAGGATCACAGAATCTAGAATGCACCGAAGGTTTAGGAAGTTCCTTAACGACTTGTTTTTGATGCTATCAGCAAACCTGTAGCCACTCAGAAGTTGATCTTTTTGTGCTTTGATCTCAATTCCTCCAGTAGAGCAACCGGCACCCAAACTAGTATAGTAATCAGACATATCACTGACCTTCACTTCAACTTTTTTGATTGTCATCTTAATCGTTTTTCTTCCGGGATTCTATAATATATAATAGAACACAAATTGTTAATCTACTTAATCCAGCTTCAAACCTGAATCCAGTAGTAGCATTCTTCAAAGTCTTCCATTTCTTCCTTGTTTAAGATATTTCCCACAGTATATGCGATGGTGTTCGCTTTAGAAGAAGCAGTGAGTGTTTCACCGCATTTGTTCGTTTGCGGCTAAAACAAATGTAACTTTCATTAATGAGTATGTTTACTTATCAAATGTAATAGCTTACCCTTTCATCGCATGATGCACCTCCGTATCCACGGGGACAAATGCATTTGGAGCAATCTCGAGGATTTGGGTAGCCACCCATCTTGCATTTTGCAGCGGAGCGTTCAGACGCGCACTTATCTGGAGTTGAAAAAATTTTTTCAAACCTTAGACACCATTTTACAATCGCTTGATGGGGCGAGATATGTAAGCGTATATATGATGAGCTTGAACAGGATAGTCAGCTTTTGAGGTAATCAAAGAAAAATCCTTTTGATTGATTTTGTTTGATCAGTTTCACTGTAACGATGTATTCTTGAAAATAAAGATTGTGTCGATAAAGATTTACTGATGGAGGATGTCGATAAAGATTCACTGGTAGAGGAATCTTCCACACAAAGAGAACTAATGCATAGTTTCAACAAAGACCATTTTTAAGTACTACCGTAACTCAATCTCGGCGTTGTGGAAATTGCTGCGGTGTGAAGCGCAAGCAGTGCTCAAAGCAAAAACCAGCCACGTCTCAGTGCTTTAGCTAAGTCTATTGGACATGTTTGATTATGCTGTTGCAGATCGCTTAACAGTGAAATCTGAGAGATTTTTTTCGACTATCGGCCGCGTGTGCATGCACTATAGTTACTATAGCGAAGAGATCCAACGTTAGGTGATACATAGCGAGATCTACATTGGGCGACTGAAGGATAAACCGCTTATACTACGTACTGAAACTCCACTCCGTCAAGAACCGCCAATCACCTGTTTCCACCACATTCTTGAATGATTAACCACGGAATAACCACTTTTCACTCTCGAAAATGCCCTTGTTCTGTATGTTTAGTGCTTTAATTACATAAAAGTCGATACGCTCTAATTGCTCTACTTGCTCATTTCAATTTGAGAACTCCCACACTCACTGCAAGAGCGCGTGTTCGCAACAAATTGTTCGCTTATATCTCCACCTACGCAAACTAGCACAAGAAGATTGAGTAACGCCAAGCATATTTTTGCAAACTTGTAGCCGTTCTACAGGTATACCATAGTATATTACCGCAGTGCTCAGAGATAACGCTTGCCTAATCGATGACAGCCTAAGCACTTACCATTTTCTATCTACAAACTAAGCAATAGAAACTGCGCCATCAAAGCGACTAGGCGCATTTTTTAACACGTTGACGACAGCGTGCATTTTTAGCTGTCTGCCTTGTGGGACAGTGCCTTCTACAGTAAGTTGAGTATTTTTAGCTGAAATCAAGTAGGCCGGCATCTGCAGTATCCCTACAGTGATTCTGAGAAGTAGCTGAGAAAGCGGAAGTAATTCCCAGGGATAAAGCATAACAGAACTTCTAAAATCACAGTCATTGCATGACCCAACCATGTGGGTCACATTGTCGTCAATGTGTTAAGACTCACCAAGAAACCGTAGTGTTTGTTCATCAGAAGTATGTCATAGAAACTTATAAACGGTGAACCCATTGTTTCCAGGTAATTTTCGTATTGCTTGTGAGGCACTATTGTTGGTTTCGATTCGTCTTTAGCAAAACTGAAAGTCAATTCGTAATAAGACCTAAGCAAAAAGTCTGCAAGTCTGTGACGATAAACATACGCGTAACCGAAGTAGTGCATAAAACTACCAAAGTCGTAGGGTGTACCATAATTGTTTGTATTTTTTTCTTGGTTGAAGTTGCGTTCCGAGCCACTCTCAAATCAGGCACTTACATTTCACGCGTGCCTCATGTTATGCGGTGCCTATACCCACCTGGATATTTCCGATATTGACGTCAACATAATTTTGACGGTCGGATCTTGAGTGTGTATGATGAACGCCAAGAGCGTGGCCAAACTCGTGCGCAGCAGTCCAATACTAGGAACAAAGCACAAGGTTATAAAAGAAAAGACCCAAGATTATCAAGAACATGGGCGGATGCAGGAGGAAAGGGTGATTTCTCGTTACTTGTATTATTGGCTCCACCCTATTTATACTTCATTTCTCGGCCTCTGCGATCATCAGTGAACTCGCAAAGTCTGGGAGTTCTACAAAGTGCCAAAAGCATACATCATCACAGCCTTGTCCCAGTGAAAGCTGTTGCTTTTTGTGGAGGTTTCCAATAGCAGAGTAGCATCCCACTCCGATAAAAACTTCTACACGTTCAGGGGCTGAATGTGAGCTGTTCATTTTCAAAGCCCTTTTCACTATATACCTCTTTTACCTGTCTTATTTTCAACCATATCAATGCACGTATTATCGTGCCACAGCTTAGTCCCCCTCTGAGCTGCCTTCTTCATTTTCTCACCTGCATTAGGGTTTGGAAAACCTCATCTTTCAGTGGTACTGGGCCACTACTAGTGTGCAGAACCTACTTGCTGAGCTGTCGAAAGAGAAGTACAGAACTTTATTCCATTTGCTCACATTGACATTCGCCTGTCTGCGATCACGGGCGCCATCCTCTCCCTCAATCAGTTCGTCAGCTTGCTTTCTGTAAAGAACTTTGAGGGAACGGGGAACACAGCTGAAAACGGTTGCTACTCTGTCAACATCATATCCCCTTGGTACAGTAGCTCCGAAATTCCAGATTTGTCGTTTATATACTCAATCGAACCTCTTGCTGTCACATTGGTTTGTTTCAGCATCTAAAAAATGTTCAAAGGAACCTGTCTTTTCGAAATCTTTCACCTTTAATCTCTGAGCTAAGCGAGCTTGCTGTTGCAAGTTTAGCTTTGGAGCTCTCACGTATCTGTCAAGCTTCTGGCGAATTGCAATTAAACGATCAACATCCAAGCCCTAAATTCACAGTTTCTTTTTGCTTCTGACAGTGACTACGATGTAATGTTACCGCTTTCACTTTAGCCAGTGTTCTTCTGAGTTTGTTCACTTTTTGCCAATTTAAGCTGGCGCTCAGGCAAGCGAGCAAAAGTAGGAGGAAGGGAGTTCTCATCCCTAAGCTAAGAGAAAGTAAAACGAGTAATGAGATCGTAAAAATTTTAAACTTTTCTGACCTGCAGGAAACTCATCACGCTTTTATAAGCACTTGACGCAGTATATTCCAATACTAAGAGTATGAACGTCAAAAGCAGCTATGGAAACATTCTGGTCATTTCGTAATCGAGCGCAACTCTCACAGTGCTACAAAAAATACATGTGGCAAAGTCTTGCGTTATTCATAAAAAGCTTGTGGCGAAACCCAATGATTGTGCAAAAATCAAAGTTCTGTTTTCAATGTATCCAGAGGTATGATATCATTGCTACATGAGATTTCCATTTCTACAGTCAAGTGTGGCAATAAAGTTTTTTCTCGAGCGTTCTATAACAGCTTTGCCTTTGCTGTTTTCAAGGAGAACTTGACAAGCAGATGCAGGGTAAAATGCAAAAGTACATATACATTCGACATTTTTTGTTACTTAAGACAATGAAGTAATTTTTGGCATAATGGCTTGAACTTGTCAGAGTTTTCAATATTCAAGAGTACAAGACATCCACTCGTAGTGGGCATACTCTATGCTTGATCTGCTTGGGTGCGTCAAGAGCTGTTCTTATTGCCAGATTTGAGTTTTAAAGTGCATTCGATGCAACTTTTCCTTCTCTTTCTTACGGTTACATTCTCGAACGCAATGCTGTATGCTTTCTTTGATAATTGCCAAAATTCTTCACCCGCCATTTTTATCTGCTTAAAGTTAGGCTATTTTTCAAAAATTTCGTTCCAAAGTTTCGGAGAGGATTGACTATGGACCAAATAGAGCAATTCCAAGACTTTGCGGAGATATTCTTTGGTTCTCCTAATCTGCTGTGTTTAGCTCAAAAAATTATTTCTTCGGAGGCCTTGATTTTCAACAAAGTCATGAAAAACGCAACTGCAGCAAAAGCAAGAAAACTTTTGAAGTTTCTGCCAATTTAAACTTGATTGTTATTAAACACTATTTATGCAACATAACCAAGTGCGATTTGCTTCAAAATCAGCTTTTTGAAATTTTCGGTACTTTTACGTGGTAAACTTATTCAAAAAGCCGCGGTTTTTACTGAATAAATAATCATAACGGACTTAATAAACGAGGCTCACGTAATCCAAAATAAGTACAATGTAGCCAAGGTTTGCTCTACATAACAGTTACCAGCGCTCCTTGAAAACATCAGTAAAAAATTTTGAAAATTCAGGAAAGATTTGGCGCTACTGCTGAGGTGCTCAAAAAGCCATGGCGATAACATCACAAAGACGGGGTAGATCAGAAAACAAATATAGCTGTAAGAAAGAGGATACAAATCTGAATAGAATGGTACCTAGGTCGTCCATGGAATGGCTTTCTGTGAGTTTGGATGAGCGATGATAAAAACCGACAAAATTTTCGGGACAACCTAATAGAACGGTTTATTTTTTAAAATATTTTCCGATCAATTGAAGAATTTATTGCGGTGCAACGGTGTGATAGAAGGCGTTGCAGATGCATTTTTACGTTCCTTCATCAGTCTGCAAGTCTTCCGATCAAAAGAGACCTTTTTTGTTGCTGGATAGGCTGGATCAGAGCTCTTCCTATGCCAGCATCGAGCTAAGGCCCATTACAAAACGTGTATGGCTGATGCCCACGCGTCCATGTCTCCTAGTAGTCGGCCTTACCCGCTGGCAATAAGAACAGCTCTTGACGCACCCAAGCAGATCAAGCATAGAGTATGCCCACTACGAGTGGATGTCTTGTACTCTTGAATATTGAAAACTCTGACAAGTTCAAGCCATTATGCCAAAAATTACTTCATTGTCTTAAGTAACAAAAAATGTCGAATGTATATGTACTTTTGCATTTTACCCTGCATCTGCTTGTCAAGTTCTCCTTGAAAACAGCAAAGGCAAAGCTGTTATAGAACGCTCGAGAAAAAACTTTATTGCCACACTTGACTGTAGAAATGGAAATCTCATGTAGCAATGATATCATACCTCTGGATACATTGAAAACAGAACTTTGATTTTTGCACAATCATTGGGTTTCGCCACAAGCTTTTTATGAATAACGCAAGACTTTGCCACATGTATTTTTTGTAGCACTGTGAGAGTTGCGCTCGATTACGAAATGACCAGAATGTTTCCATAGCTGCTTTTGACGTTCATACTCTTAGTATTGGAATATACTGCGTCAAGTGCTTATAAAAGCGTGATGAGTTTCCTGCAGGTCAGAAAAGTTTAAAATTTTTACGATCTCATTACTCGTTTTACTTTCTCTTAGCTTAGGGATGAGAACTCCCTTCCTCCTACTTTTGCTCGCTTGCCTGAGCGCCAGCTTAAATTGGCAAAAAGTGAACAAACTCAGAAGAACACTGGCTAAAGTGAAAGCGGTAACATTACATCGTAGTCACTGTCAGAAGCAAAAAGAAACTGTGAATTTAGGGCTTGGATGTTGATCGTTTAATTGCAATTCGCCAGAAGCTTGACAGATACGTGAGAGCTCCAAAGCTAAACTTGCAACAGCAAGCTCGCTTAGCTCAGAGATTAAAGGTGAAAGATTTCGAAAAGACAGGTTCCTTTGAACATTTTTTAGATGCTGAAACAAACCAATGTGACAGCAAGAGGTTCGAAGTACTCTGCGTTGATACCACTGCTT
>CATQJL010000316.1:70798707-70873707 GCA_958299035.1 Cylicocyclus nassatus
AAGCAGTGGTATCAACGCAGAGTACTCGTAAAAATTTCAAACTTTTCTGACCTGCAGGAAACTCATCACGCTTTTATAAGCACTTGACGCAGTATATTCCAATACTAAGAGTATGAACGTCAAAAGCAGCTATGGAAACATTCTGGTCATTTCGTAATCGAGCGCAACTCTCACAGTGCTACAAAAAATACATGTGGCAAAGTCTTGCGTTATTCATAAAAAGCTTGTGGCGAAACCCAATGATTGTGCAAAAATCAAAGTTCTGTTTTCAATGTATCCAGAGGTATGATATCATTGCTACATGAGATTTCCATTTCTACAGTCAAGTGTGGCAATAAAGTTTTTTCTCGAGCGTTCTATAACAGCTTTGCCTTTGCTGTTTTCAAGGAGAACTTGACAAGCAGATGCAGGGTAAAATGCAAAAGTACATATACATTCGACATTTTTTGTTACTTAAGACAATGAAGTAATTTTTGGCATAATGGCTTGAACTTGTCAGAGTTTTCAATATTCAAGAGTACAAGACATCCACTCGTAGTGGGCATACTCTATGCTTGATCTGCTTGGGTGCGTCAAGAGCTGTTCTTATTGCCAGCGGGTAAGGCCGACTACTAGGAGACATGGACGCGTGGGCATCAGCCATACACGTTTTGTAATGGGCCTTAGCTCGATGCTGGCATAGGAACAGCTCTGGATCCAGCCTATCCAGCAACAAAAAAGGTCTCTTTTGATCGGAAGACTTGCATTGATATGGTTGAAAATAAGACAGGTAAAAGAGGTATATAGTGAAAAGGGCTTTGAAAATGAACAGCTCACATTCAGCCCCTGAACGTGTAGAAGTTTTTTTCGGAGTGGGATGCTACTCTGCTATTGGAAACCTCCACAAAAAGCAACAGCTTTCACTGGGACAAGGCTGTGATGATGTATGCTTTTGGCACTTTGTAGAACTCCCAGACTTTGCGAGTTCACTGATGATCGCAGAGGCCGAGAAATGAAGTATAAATAGGGTGGAACCAATAATACAAGTAACGAGAAATCACCCTTTCCTCCTGCATCCGCCCATGTTCTTGATAATCTTGGGTCTTTTCTTTTATAACCTTGTGCTTTGTTCCTAGTATTGGACTGCTGCGCACGAGTTTGGCCACGCTCTTGGCGTTCATCATACACACTCAAGATCCGACCGTCAAAATTATGTTGACGTCAATATCGGAAATATCCAGGTGGGTATAGGCACCGCATAACATGAGGCACGCGTAAAATGTAAGTGCCTGATTTGAGAGTGGCTCGGAACGCAACTTCAACCAAGAAAAAAATACAAACAATTATGGTACACCCTACGACTTTGGTAGTTTTATGCACTACTTCGGTTACGCGTATGTTTATCGTCACAGACTTGCAGACTTTTTGCTTAGGTCTTATTACGAATTGACTTTCAGTTTTGCTAAAGACGAATCGAAACCAACAATAGTGCCTCACAAGCAATACGAAAATTACCTGGAAACAATGGGTTCACCGTTTATAAGTTTCTATGACATACTTCTGATGAACAAACACTACGCTTGTCTTGGTGAGTCTTAACACATTGACGACAATGTGACCCACATGGTTGGGTCATGCAATGACTGTGATTTTAGAAGTTCTGTTATGCTTTATCCCTGGGAATTACTTCCGCTTTCTCAGCTACTTCTCAGAATCACTGTAGGGATACTGCAGATGCCGGCCTGCTTGATTTCAGCTAAAAATACTCAACTTACTTACCTCGATGTCCCAAGACATCGAGGTAGACACCGCTACGCACGCATCCTAAAGAAGGGATTGTTGTCCTGGACCAATACCCATTTTACCAGGAGCGATTGGGGTCCCCAGTAGGATAGCGCAATTGCGCACAAAGCGAAGTTTGTTCAACATGGCTCCAAATCAACATCAAGGAGTTCAATACTCCTGCGGAATGGCCTCCGTATTGGCCGAGTCCGAATACCCCTGACTACAGCGTGTGGTCAGTGCTTTAGGCCAAAGCCTGCGCTCACCCATGCAAGACAGTGGAGTCTTTGCAACTTTCTCTTCAGAAGGCGCTGGAAGAAATCGACGTGGAGCACCTCCGTGCCACCATGGACAGCGTTCCCAAGCGTTTCCGAGCTTGTGCTCGCGTCAAAGGAGGAATTTTCGGATTGTAAAGCCAGCTTTGTGTAGCAGACAGTTAAGTAAACATTACCTATTAATTTCATGTAAACATCTTCCCTAGCTTCATCATTACGTTGAAAATACCGTGTTCAAAGACTTTTCCTTAACCCTGTACATGCATACGGGCCTTAGTCGGGAGAAATCAGGATGGATTTAGGATACACAAGGGGTTCAGGAAAGCCAGAGGTCGAACTAGGAACAACGATGACTTATCAGAAAGCAGAGCTTGAATCTTTTTGCTCATGGTTTTTACAATTTATTATAACGTAAGCACTTGGGAAATTGATTGAAAGAAATCGCTGCTAGTAAGTCCATCTAGCTGCAAGTGTTGCAGTCTGAAGCCAAAATTCGCGAGCATTTGATGAATCGAAAACGAACCCAAACAGTGGAACATCCTGCATGTAGACACCAGTTCGTCAATGTATATTAGAGACATGCAAAGGAGAACAACTGGAGGCCTAGCATGTTGTTAACATATGGGTTTTAGTTTTACTTGAACGCTATCTTTGAAGGCAGTGCGGACAAAAACTCCGATTATGGCTCCGAAGGTGCGCCGCAGTACGTCGCTTCGTGCGGCATAGTATGAAGGGACCCTACCAGAGGTGCGATAGTGGGAGCCGATTCCCCCCTACCTTCACTTTTGAGCTGGTACAGGGTGACCGCCTTCACTTTTGGAATAAAAATTTCTTTCGCTGAAAGTTAAGAAGGAGAATAATCAAAACAAACGCAAAAAAAATTACTGAAAGCATATTTTTATGTATACGGCGGCATATAATATTTAAAATAAACGTGTTTAGTAAATGATGTATTTGGAATTAAAAGTCAGCGAGACTGTACAGATTTTGTTAAGTAAATTTTATCATAAAGTACTGCGAAGAAAGTAGGTCGATCCAGGGAATAGCCGCCGAGAACCAGAATTGTGAATCATAATAATAAAGTAACCAAAAATCATGCGAAATTTCCACTGTTATAAATCTGGTGTTAGAAGATGTCAGCGATTGCGACTTCGTAGGTTTTGAAGAGTCAATGGTGGTCTATCAGAAAGTGAAAGAATCGAGTCGATTTGAGAGACAGTCGCCGAAAACCAGAATTTCAAAAAATTATGCCGTTTGAGCTTGTTTTTGAAAGCTGACAGTTAAACTCATATAAATCTTGAATGTAAAGGTGTATGATGTTGCGACTTTAAAGCTTTTGTAGAGTAAGGACTGCCTTATCAGAGTACATCTTAGCCGTGCCGATCCCTTGAAACAGCGCCGAGATCCAGGCTCTTGAAAAAGCAGGTAAAAAACTGCTTTTTGAAATTTAACAGCTCATAACTTCTTCATAATTGCATGAATCATGTTGCGACTTCATGGTTAGATTCTCCTCATTAAGAGCTCTCAGACATTATATAATATGTGAAACTTTGGGATCTCCTACGACTTATGCCCGTGGGGGGAGACTTTTCGCCACAAATTCTCCCCTGGCGGCCTCCATCAAGAACATTGAAACGGGCTGGGGGAGAATTTGTGATGAAAAGTCTCCTCTCCCGGGCATAAGTCGTAGGAGTCCCTAAACCCCCACATAATAGATACCATCTGAAAGCTCTTGATGAGAGGAATCTAACCATGAAGTCGCAACTTGATTCATGCAATTCTGAAGAAGTTATGGGCTGTTAAATTTCAAAAAGCAGTTTTTTACCTGATTTTTCAAGAGCCTGGATCTCGGCGCTATTTCAATGGATCGGTACGGCTAAAATGTATTCTGCTAAGGCAGTCCTTACTCTACAAAAGCTATGGAATCTCAACATCACACACCTTTACATTCAAGTTATATATGAGTTTAACTGTCAGCTTTCATTAAACAAGCTAAAATGGCGTAATTTTTTAAAATTCAGATTTTCGGCGACTGTCTCTTAAATCGACTCGATTTTTTGACTTTCTGATAGAGCACCATTTGCCCTTCAAAATTTATGAAGTCGCAATCGCTGACATCTTCTAACACCAGATTTATAACAGTGGTATTCGAAATTCTGGTTTCAGGCGGTTATTCCCTGGATCTACCTACTTTCTTGACAGTACTTTATGACAAAATTTACTTAATGAAATCCGTATAGTTTCGCTGAGTTTTACTTCCAAATACACCATTTGTAATTACGTTTATTATAAATATTTATGCCGCTGTATACATAAAATTACGCTTTCAATGATCGCTTCTGCATTTGTTTTGCTTATTTTCCGCGCACTGGCGGCAACGACCTAGAACGATAGACTCAGCTGACGTTAATGCTCCCCCCCTTCCCCCCTCCCCCGTCGATGTTTCTGGGAGGTGAGTGTCCGACACTACCACCTTCACTTTTGGCGGCCAGTTGGGACCACCTTCACTTTTGGGGGCCCGGCTCCCCCATCGCACCTCCGAACCCTACGCAATCAATAACATTTCGTGACAGATGAGTGCCGATCAAATTGCTTCGACGGTCGTGCTCCATCCCGCAATAATAATTTCATGTCGGGGCCCAAAACTACCTAAAGATGGATTTAAATGAAAAATCAAAGCGCGACTGCTAAGCCCGTCAAGGATAGAAAAACTTAAAATTGCTGAAAATGGAAGAAAGGGAGAGAAGGAAGCAAGAAAAGGAAGGATAGAAAAATTATGCATGTACCCATTCTATCTTTGCGTTAATCCTTTGACTTCCTCCGCTCTGCAAGATGATGTTCGTAATCTCGTTCCACGATAACATCTTTACTGTCACTGTTTGCAAGGGTGATAGCTGGTTTATCGAACGTCCTGCAATTGTTCTTTTGGCAGTCCGAATTCTGCTGAGGATGGTTTCAGTTACAATAATGGTGGTTTAAAAGAGCCGAAGGTCCAGTGTCTGCTTCCGTCCCTTCTTCTTACAAGGGAAGGATAGTTGGATGCCGCGGCCATTCCTAATGATTTATATATCAAAAAATGCGCCTTCGAATGCAGATTCTGAATCTGTGCTCGAAATCTGCGAAACGATCTTTTGAAGAAAGTTATGAACTTTTTTCCTTGAAAATTTAGCCTACTTTTGTATAGTAAAAATCACCAGATTTGATCTAGCCTACCGTTTGATGCTACCGAAGAAAATTTTGGACGTAGTAATATTTATTTAGACTATCTGGATCATACTCAGCATTTGGAAAGGAGAGAAAATTTTTTTATTGATGATTTTGACCCTCAGCAGGAACGCAATTTTTTTTAATGAAAAAAATCATAACTCCATTGAGATTATCGTTTCGCAGATATGAAAGACAGTCTACGAACCAGCATTCAAAAGCGCATTTTTTGGTATACAAATCATTATGAATGGCTACGGCATCCAAGTATCCTTCCCCTGTTAGGCGTGGTCTTGCCGATCCAACCAATCTTTTATGGAATCTTTCTTTACAAGAGAGTATGGGGTTATTAAGATCCAATTGATGGTGTTACTGAAAGTTGTCCGCTATGGCTGGTAACTCATTCATAAATGAGCTGCTTTTCCAACTTGTACGCGGGTAAGTTGTCGCATTTTATGATGTCTGGTCTTCTTCTGCACGCCATAAACCTCAAGCTAAAATAAACTGAAGCAAAGGCGTTATGTCTCATCACTTTGAGTGGGTTGACATGCACACGAAGAGGCAGATTTGTGGCGCTTAGATGACTGTGGACGAATTAGAATGGGTCCGAATCAGTCTAAGCCGATCTGAAGTGGACGGCTCCTAGTTACCCTCTGCGGTGGAAAATCCGGTGAATCTGGATAAGCATTGGCTTGATTCTTCCTACAAACCAAGCATCTGAGATTACAGAATTTAACCAAACTTTTGAATCTAGGTGTGAACAACTGCTGACGTAAGATAAAATAAGGTGAGGTGATGCATAATTAACGTGCGAGAAAAGGCGATCTGGTAGTTTGAGGGCAGGAATAGCGAGTTGCGTGTGTGCGCGTTAGACATGCGCCATTCGCCTCTGATGATGCGTCATCGTCCCTAAAGTTCGTTCTTCTACTTCTGCGCCTGCTGGAGAAGTAACTGGTGGTTCAAATGCGCCCAGGGTCATTGCTCAAAGGGAGACGTACAAAAATTTGGATAGATCCGCTACATATGTTCTAGCTGTTAGTGCTCGGTTGGCACATTCTGCCGGGTTGTTTTCCGTAATCAGGTAGTGGAATTTGTTAGCGATGTTGTCCTCCTTCAACTCGTCGAGCACGCGAATATATTTAACGTGATTCGTGACATAGCTTTTGAGCAGCTCGTGACCATATTCAATAAATAACTATTTGTGAGCCGATGAAAAACCTGATTGCGTGGAAGCTGGACTTACACTGATTTTTAAAGAACTTCACTGTTTTGGCTGCCATGTGACAAGCTAGAAGCTTCATGCGCTTGATGCTTTGGCAGGTCGATCTGTGGCCTGTCATCTAAATAACGTGGAATATAAAACGGCGGTGGCCTAAGCTGTTTTAGACGCGTATGCACAAGTAATCAAGTCATAGAGATCACCATGGGCGAATTTAAGATAGCGCGGCACCCGCAAGTGGAAGCTGCTCATATTATGCAAGATGTTATTCCATTTCTGAACATCTTTCTCAGCAAGAGGATCATCCCAACTATAACCAGCCTCCCACAAGTCTTGCATAAACATCTTAGGTCTTGTAAATAGCGGTTCGAAGTCACAGGGGGTCAAACTTGGATGCATAAGTTTGTAGTGCGATCCTTCTGCTCGTTCCTGGTTAGCGCGCGATGTTGGCGGACATGTAAAGTACATCGACAGTAGGATTCCTCTTAAACCCTAAAAAGTTAAAGTTAAGCGTCCTTGCGTTCTATTGTCTTACGGTCGTAGTGACTGCATCCTACTTGAGTCATTGAATTTGAACTCACGAAGGTTCATGCACATCCTGGCAAAGATACTCTTGCCTTGCTTGCATTTATTCAGACTTTTCCCGTGAAACCTGTTCCGACTATCAGATTATCGATGTAGGTTTGGCAAGAATCTCTTCTTTGAAAAGATTCGCTGGATTCTGTCTCAAAAAGTAGATGATGATTAACAATGGCAATGCTTTTACGCCGGGAACCGCGTATAAAGCATAATACTCGGAGATTGTCCGCTGAGAACTCTTGATGCAGTCTTTCGACCAAAGAAGTCTGGTAGAATATCCTTGATCCTGATGGATGTGGATCTGGAAAAACCTTTCTTTACGACAGCAATAAAAAAGGTAACACAGAGCAGCCTTTGCATCAAAGTTTTTACTAGATCTGGCAGTAAGGAAATTCTCTGAGTAGGCAATCGTAAAGGCTTGGACACATTCGTGGATCAACGCGTCAAAGATGATTCTCAACTTGGTGATGGAACAATCCTCTTTATGAGCGGCTTAAAGGCAGTGTCCGGACAAGATGGGGGTTTTGGGACTACACTGCCATTCGGAAGTGGCCCCCCTCAGACACAGCACTGTGAAAGTAGAGGTCATAACGTTTAATACAAAGCAAGAAAAACGATCGGGAAATGGGAAAATTACGCCTTGGGGTGGGTCCTCCGACCTGTTCGAGTTCCTGTTATGCGGCATAGTACGCATGCCGTCACAGTCAGGGTCAAGTAAGGGGTGTGGCACACGATCGCTGGTTACGACCCCCCCCCCCCTGATTGCTGACTTAATAAGACCCCCCCCCCCCCTGAATTATATACCTAAGATGGCATTACCTGAAAGCCTTGTCAAACATAATGGGCAACATGTCCGTAATGAGCATGTCAATTAACCCCTGTAGACAAAGTTTGAGCGAATTCTGAAAATTCAAGAAATTAGGCTACCTGAGTGAAATGGTCATTTTCCAACATAATTAACTTTGTTTCAAAAGTGAATTAGCTATCCGTTTTTGCACTCAAGACAAAGCACTACTCCTTCTGTGTCCATCTCAGAAATCCCGCTTTGAAAGACCTCCAAACTGTAAAATTAAAGGTCATCCAAAAGCACGTTTTTCCCATTTTTCGCTGATGGCTGTGCTTTCACCAACTATTACTCAGAGCAAAGAAAACGAATCAGGCTCAAATCACTCCTGTGAAAACTAGGAGATCTACGCTATCGATTTATTTAAATACTGTTCGCTAAAAATGTTTTTATAACATAGTTAATGGGGTGTGGCAGGCACACTCCCTCGAAAGCTGTGGCTGCCACAGCCTTTAAGGGGGTGTGAGACACTCCATCAAATTATACCAAAAAAACATTTTTAGCAAAGATTATTTATATGAATCGATAGCCTAAACCTCGTAGATTCCATAGGAATGTTTTGAGCCTGATTCGTCTTCTTAGCTCTGAGTAATATCTGGTGAAAGCACAGCCATTAAAAGCAAAGAATGGGAAAAATGAGATTTTGGTTGGCTTTTAATTCCACAGTTTGGAGGTCTTTTAGAGCGAGACTTTTGAGATGGACAAAGAAGGAGTAGTGCTTTGTCTTGAGTGCAAAAAAAAGATAGCTAATTCACCTTTGAAACAAAGTTAAACATGTTGGAATATGACCATTTCACTTAGGTAGCCTAGTATCTTGAATCTTCAGAATTCGCTCAAACTTTGTCTACAGGAGTTAATTGACATGCTAATTATGGATTTGATACGAATATCATGTTATCACTATAATCAAATTATCCAAATACGACCCCTTCCCCTTTTGACTCCTCAATACGACCCCCAGGTGTGGCGTGCCACACCCCACGCTTGACCCTGGTCACAGTTACCATTGTAAGATCCCGCAGTGACACTGCGTCTCTGCCATGGCGGGGACCGTGGACTTTCAAGTTTTAAGGTTTTGGAAAACGCATGTCCTCGCCGTTTTTTTAATGTGGGTTCTTGGATTCAGTATTGCGGATAACCCCCGGTAGGTGGATGTTCTAAAAACTGAGTTTTTGCCCGGACACTGCCTTTAATGCGCAATATCATTGATCTTAGGACCTTGAAATTTTAGATCCGTGACATCCCAATTATACTATTTTTTGAGTGCTAGTCAAACCGAAGGAAATAGTCCGTAGGGTGAGCGGAGGCTGTCTTTTGGGCTTTCAATAAATAAATGATTGATGGCTTGAATGCGTCAGACGCTCCTAGATCAGATGTGGTCCTCAAGGCAGGCAACCGCTCGCAGGCTGTTGGACTTAGGTCGAGCAGATTGCGCGGCTACGCGGCATACGAGACGTACTCAGCGTATCCGTACCTTCATGCATGGTGCTAGGCTCAGGCCAGGCTGCGCTGTGTACGCCTGAGCTATGCGGCGGCATTGTCTAGGTGATTAGCAAACTGTTATATTGTATTGGTGCGAATGTTCTTGCGTATTGCACACAAAATTCAATAGCGTCTTAAGTACTAGACTTAAATTCATTATAATAAAAACAGGAGTTTTGAGGATTATAACAAATTGTAACATTTTTATGAGTGGTCACCGAGAATGAGGCTTTTAAAAAGGCGTTCTGAATGTTGCGATCTTGAGTTCGGTGCTATGTCGCGGAGATCGCTAGCCGAAAAGCGCTAGCCAAAAAAGTTATGTAAAAATTTTATTTTGAAAAACAAAGCGAGGGTCCATACATTACTTCGCAGGCTCAGTCTCGCATGGTAAACGAGAACAAAAATTCGTGAATTATGTCATATCTAGAAAAAATCCCCTTGTTACGGTACTTTTCCTGTTTGTGTGAAGCAAATTCAGCGAGTATATGGCAAATAACAATTTTCACATTTTTTGTTTTTGTTTTTCACGCGAGATTGAAGCCTGCCAAAGTGACATGTGGACTTCAGGAACTTTTTGCAGATTATTTGAGCTAGCTAGCGGCCCTCCACGATTTTCTGAAAGCAACTCAAGTTGCAAATTCTGAGAGGCTATATATGTAAATCTTCGTTCTCGCTTGTTAGCGCACATACAATGAAATGTACTCCTTAATTTCAAAAACACACGACGCATTTTTTCTATAAAGTCGCCACCCTGAACACACCAAAAGATTTCGCAATCAAAGAACTCCATCGTCTGCTCCTTACCTAGAAGAATTGTGCACGAAAGCGACCATTTTGCTAGCAGAGTAGTTCGGCCAAGCTGCGTGGTTGCTTTCTTAAGGTCCGCTTGATTTTCAACCTATAGCTAAAAATTGGTAAAGGTAAACGCAAAAATGCCTTCTTAGGGCTCCTTTTTGTGCAGTCTTTATTTTTCTTGGCTGTTTGCTGTCCCCGACTCAAGAGAAGAGGGAATGGTGTAAAACAATTGGAATATAGTAAATGCAGTAAATGGGAAGAAAGACGGAATAAATCAACACTTAAAACCCTTTGTGCGCAGTTTGTTCTAGATGAAGATTTTCCTTTCCGATAACCCGCATTTTGGGACAGTCGTAAATGTTGAGGAAGAAGGTTTCCTTCACAAAGCACACTTTTTTTGGAAACGGAATTTCTGGCGGTTGCAGTTTGGTCTTACTTTTAGTTGCACTTATCCTACATGTTGGGCATAACATCAACAGACTTATATAGAGACTAGCTGGCAAACCCGGCTCCGCCCGGCCCTGTCATTATTATATTCGTAATCAGCATGCTCGATTACCCCCCTGTGCCAACTCCCAGCCCCGTAGCTCAAATTTTGCAAAAAGCGATAAAATCGATATCGATCGATAACGAAAAGTAGCCTATGACACGCTCCCTGCCCCGAAGTAGATGTGTGCCAAGTTTGGTCCAAATCGGTCCAGAAATAAAAATTTCTATTCCGCACATACGTACATACAGACAGACATAGATACACATATTCAACTTTATATATAAGATGAGAAAACAATAACAACACAAACAGTAACTGATACAATGTTACTCTTCAACAATGATACTAGTTTTTAGTCTGTTTCTGATCATCGCTAGTGCTGAGCTATAAAGTGCGTTAAGATCTATGCTAAAAAAATCTTTTATTTTCAGATTTGATTTGTATCAGGTTGTTGCATAAGCTCTGTCCGATTTGAATTTTTTGAGTTCAAAATGTCATAACCTATTTCAAAGTCAACTTTTTTCCAAGATCTTAGTTTCCGTGTGTTGAGCAATTCCTTGGCTATCAGATACATATTAGAACCTGCGAAAATCCTTATTAGGGAAGAAGCAAAAACTTAAAAACTTTACTACGTTTTCCTTCAAACTTGTCTTTTTTGACATGGCAATGCTCCCTTATGAGAATTGATAGGCATCTTATCTAACAATGGACAGATAGAGAAATTTTCGTTAATTATTTTCCAACATGAAAGAGCCCATAGGGTTTGCATTGCCGAGAGATTTTTTTGACCGAAAAAATTAGCCACTTTTTGACCTCGCCTCAGCGCATGTATGCATGCCTATTTATGAGTTATGAAAATTTTACAGTTGGCGCGAGCGCCGAAAAGGAATCGGTGGATGGGCTTTGGCTAGCTCTTTCTTTACCCTACCACTTCAACTTTGAAGTCGTCGATTACCTCTATTCGCTGAAAGTTATAGCATGTAAAACATCTATACAGAAAATTAATGTTTGACAATAAATTTTAGTACGAAGACGTTTTCTTCATGGAACTGAACTTATGCGTATGGCAGCCTATTACACCCTTATTCCGTAACCAATTGAAGATTGACCTGAAGGGCGCATTGTGGAGATTTTCTCGCAAGAACATATTTCTAAGGTGAGAAAGTACCTTGGCCATTTGGAGATTTTAGGCCCGAAATCTCCTTACACTAAGAAATTTATTGAAATTTGATATGCCTTAGAAAGCGCAAGAAAAGCAATTTCTAGTGATACTAACAATACCGCATTAGAGATGAAATTCTCTTAGAACAGCTGCCTCAAACATAAGGCAAAAAAATCGGGCAGAACTTATGCAACAACCTAATACTCGTGATCTTCTTGCGAATATAGTTGCTTCGTAAATACTCATTAATTCTCCTATGGCGATTTGCATGGAAAAAAGATCTTAAAAGGCGAGTTTTTTTAGATAAGGACTCTGAAATTTCCCATGTTCGCAACAAGGAAAAAATACTTGTGACCGTGGCTTTTGAAATAAACCATACACCAGTAAATACATCTTGAAGTGCTGATTCCACATCATCTGCTTTCGTTATCTGCTATGACATTTCCGAAAGAAGTTGTAAACATTTCTTGCCACCGAAATTTGCACCGCTTTGATGAAAGGACTCGCCAATATCGCAACAATATTCACTTACGCTGATATATCTATCCCAAGTGTTTAGAGTATCTTCTTACAAAACGACTAGACTCACTGAAATCTCAAGGGAATGACCACGCGCAGCATGTAAGGTTGATGCCAATGTTTATGTGCAATTTAAATGAACTATGATTTTTCCAAATCTGAAGCCTGTAATCATGACTGTGGAGAAAGAATAACAGAAATAAAGTGCGCTTTGCGACTTTAATCTAGAAGCAACCTCTCGGTGGATAGCCTTCGAGAGCCAAGCTTTCAAAAACGAGGCAAATAATAAAATAAATTCTAAGCCGCTAACTAGCCGCCAAAAAAATCTGTAAACGTTTCTTACAAGCAGGGCTCGGCACAGGTGGCTTGTAAGCAAGCATATCGTTTTTAGTACAAAAAAGCACAAAAATTGCTTTTTATTTTCTTCAGTCGAGCGTTTCGTTTTTGAGGGTCTGAGAGGATTTTTTATGATTAGGGTTCAGGGTGAAAGGGAGCTCCGTAGGAATTCGCGAAAGTCAAGGGGGATTTCGTTTTTATTGCATTCCAAAAGCCACCTCGTGCCGAGCCCTGCTTATGAAGCAATAGCCCAGATATCAAGATTGAACAACGAGGCGCAGCTTTCGTTTCTTCGCTTTTTTTGCGTTCGCTCTTACTGCTAGAATACTTCTTCTTGACCTTCACAAACAATAGTTTTCTTCGAGCGAAAATCTTCCTTTTGTTCGCTTCACACACCCCAGGGAATAATATTTCGTCGCATGATTGTGAAAACGAGCAGAGAGTAAAAAAGACATAACAGCATAGAACGTGTAACACACAATCAGTAATTGGAACTAATTTTATTATTCTGCCAATTCTACAACATACGTAGTTTTTCTTTTTGTTGGCGCGAGCTTAATCAAAAACCATGACGTTTGCCGCTTGACCGAATTCAGCACTGTTCTTTCGAAAAATTCTTTCTTAACGGAGGTTTGGATTTGATTAAATATTCCAAACCTCAAGAGATCACTGAAGCGTGATTGACAACTTGCACTTTTCTAGAAAATCGCATTGTTGCAAAAATGCAGAACGTCTTGGTGAAAACTAAAACATTAGCACGTATGGGTTGCAGCTTGGTGCAAGAAAAACTATTGTTTTGCTTGAAGATTGAAGCAAGTTTGTACTTTTGCAAGATTTATTTTTGTGAAAAAGCACATACAAATACCGAATTTTCTAGATATAGAAGGTCTGAGATTTGCAATATTTTCAGGACAAAGCCTAACTAATTGATCAAACATTAGTGACAATCAAGTGGTCTTATGAGATTGAACTTCTTTCGGGAGCAGTAACCGTTCTCACGCATCTATTTCATAACTGCAACGACTTATCACCTGATGTGGTGGAAAAATAATTTTTCTCAATCTGTAACATGAGGTATTAGGGGATTATTTCTGATACATTTTTCCTTTGAATTCTCCAAATATTTTCAAAAATTTTTGGAAGCTTCAAACTTGCTTCCCATCTAGGGATCCCATCTGTAACATCAACTACATCCAAAGGTATGATTAATGTTGCAAATGCACGAATAGCTATCAAGTCAACGACACTAATGTAAACATTTTCAAATCAATTTTTTTCAAGCTTTTTCACTACACCTATTGAGTTTTTCCTATGTTATAATTACGTATTTAAGCACTTCTCTTCCGTAAAAGTCTGGTGCTTCTTGCGTTTCAGAAACGAGAACTGCTGTATATAGCAAATATTAATTTCTAAAGAAATGATTTCTCTCATGTGCGAAGTTAAACAGAGTAGTCCGCCAGCCTAATGTTTACATGCAAGTAAGTAAATTGGATATCTTCTCTATCTTCATTAAGAAAAGTATCACATAGATTTGGCTGGCCCAATCTTGTATAAAAAAGCTAGGCGTCCGGGATTTGACATGCGAGTTCAAAATTATGATCACTTTTCTCAATGTTTATTGTACCAATCAAATCGCAGAATTTACAATCATTGCATTAAAGCTAACGTCTCATCTCCGCTACTCCTACTCTTGCTGTTATAGAGCTTTCACTTCCACAGGTCCACATAATTTGAGGAGTAAGCGTAGCTACCCTACTTCATTTTCAAGAATTAGCCTCTCTTGGGTATTGAAGTAGATCTTGGAGTGCCTCACTTTTGTAGCCGTGGCATGCACAGAATATTAGCAGTCAAAAAAATCATTAAACATATTCAACTAACAGCTGACTTGTGTTACAAAATGTCTTTAAGGTGTTTTTCTAAAATCTCAAAGGAAGCTGTTGTAATCTTGAATCTTCAAAATCCAGTAATTCGGGCGATAATTATCTGTGAACTTGTTTGAATGCTCAGCAAATCGTACCCCATCATGTAACTCTCCGAGAATCGCGGTAGAGGTGTACTTCTTACTGTGTAATGTGTGTCATTTGACACCCTATTCCGATGTTTTGTCAAACTTTGCTTCTTAGAAATGTATGCAGGGATATGACGCCTGCGGCAATATCGAATTTCCACTTCCCAGAGTTATAGCCCTCATAAAATAGAAAAAACTCAGCTTAAGGTAGGCGGATCCATTTCAAACCATTAACGTTGAGTGCTTGGATAGCCACGATAGCTTTTCAGAGTCTCTACTGTAAATTTGTTTTCTAAATTGTTGAGTTTTTTGTACCTACGGTACCTTTTTACAAGGAGCAAATTCTTAACTTTGCAGGATTGAGTATATTTCATGATCAACGATATAGCAAAGCTGCTAGAAACGAAGTTTTGTGTGGGAAATAACAACACTGTATTTTTTTGTGATTTCTTCGAGCATTTCAAGGCTTTTGACTTCACCAAAATCTTTTAATGAGGATGCCTAGTGCTTGAAAGGAAGCCACATTAGAAAAATTGGGAGCAAATCTCACACAAAGAATCTCACCGAGAACTATTTTAAAAATGCTTCAAAAAGCTGAATTTTCTTGGTGGAAATATGTGGGCTTTTAGCCAGGTCAAAATTAACCCTAAATTCTAAGGACTATACCCTATCGGGACCCTCAGGTCGTTCTGACTATAAAGAAAACTAAGCGGCTACAAAATTTGAGATCACAAAATCAAGTTCGTTGTTGGCTTTTAGGAAAGGGAGCAGGATATTCGACTTATTTTGCTTTTACGACTGAATAATGCTTCTTTTTTTATCATAGTAAAAAGAACTTAAGCAGCTCAAATAGGGTTGCAAAATTCAATTGTGCTTGCAAAATTTCATCTAATTAGTTCTGAAATGGTTGTTAAGGTGAATTCATTGTCTCTTCACTCCACTATAATTATTCTAAATCACTTGATTCGTATGCTTAGGAAAAGATAACTATAATATGAGAATTATATCCCCAAAAAATGCTCTCAAAATCATGTTAGATGATGAGTGCTGAGAGCCCAAATGTATTTGAGAAGAGTAAGAAATGCTCTCTAAAGTTCGGTTTTTGAGATCTACTGGACCGAATGAGTAAGAAAAAACGCTCAGTTTTGCACTACGTATAACTACCGTAGACTTCATTTTGCACCATTCCCAGGCTCAAAATATTTCTTGCACCATTCTCACAGGCTCTGTGCAAAAAAGTTTATTTTGCACTATTCTCAGACTTTGCAGAAAAGACTTGGAGGCGAATTGGTACGGAGCCAGATGCTTATTCGATTTTGTGTTCAATCCACCGGCTACGAAGACAAATTGCATGTTTTGTGTCCCGTGCAGCCCTAGGCAGCCCCTTATGCGCATCTCCACGGCCAGCATAAACAATGCCCTTGCCAATAACTAGGAAATTGCTTATTGCAGCTCGAGACACTTGTCCGCTTCCACTTCGAACTTGCTCATTTCCGAATCCTATTAATTTGGTCCATAAGTCCTGCACCAAAATACTTCAAAAGCCTTCTAGTCTTCTAGTTCCAATGAAAGTCTTTTAGTTTGACAGTCTTCTAGTTTCAATAAATTCGCCTAGATTAATGATTTTTTACGAACTACTTCGAAAATAATGCAACTCGTGATGATCCCGATATTTCTGCTGACCGTCATAATCTTGGGGTTTTATTATGCGGGATATTGATTAAATTGGATGAAATCTCTTTTTGTATGATAAAAGAGCACCTTTGCTGTATGTACGACAAAAAGTTTAAAATATAAATTAAACTTTCTTGAACACTTCAGAACAAACTTTTCATATTGTTGCTGCAAGGCAATATGAAAAGTTGGTATGAACCAGTCTAATGGCAAAAGCTACCTTATAAGTCAGGTTAAGTTTCTAAGTGAACGATTTTGACAATGAGAAAGTTAAAATGGCTTTAGCAATCATAGAATCCTCTTTTATCGTTTTTTTCTAGAAGGAACAAGTCGCACTTCTCCACTTTCTTGATACTTTTGGATTTGAATTATCGCCTAGTTTTTGTCACCAGTTTTTCAACAACGTCCAACTTTCTGCTCACTTTGTAGTCAAACTTATGTCAGACAACCACTATTTGAGATTCTTGAAGTGATAATTACTGAGCTTTTTGATATGTTAGTCCTAAGTTTGTGGATGCTCTAGGGTATAAAACCATGAAAGGAATAAAAAAATTTGCAAAGAGAATTTCGTAGAGCTTGAATTTTTTTAGATGTCAATATAAAGTTCGACGCTGCTTTCGATGATACTGATGCCAAATGGCTTCCATGATTCTTTTTGAATTCCAGACATCTACCCTTGCAAATTAGATTCAGAGTTATCCAAATTTGCATTACAATGTACTCGTGCAGTAATGATCAATACATTTACAAGTTTTGGCTGTGATCCTGTAGAACTAACGTGCATTTCAAAAGCTAAGTTGATTTAGCTTCCGAGAAAAAGCTCATTTATCACGCTCATTAAAGCTCGTTGCGCGACAATTTATTATAGCGAAAATGGCTCGCAGTGAATTCTTTAGTCGCATGCATCGTAAAGTTTGTTGCTAACACACGAAGAAATGTTTGAAAAAGGACTGCTTCTCAACGTTCTTACAACTTCGATTAACTGAACTAGCGAACTCTTTGCTTATGCGACGTCTGAGATCAACACAAATGAGCTCGAGAGTTTGATGTGAAGTCCTCAAGAGTACTCGTGGAGTGGAAAGGCTTTTTCCTTCAGCTAGTATCCAAAATTTGTACGATATTATATCATTTTTTGCGCGGTTCTCATAAATGATATCTTTCGTCATTACAAAATATAATACGTAGAGTTGAGAGTTTGTAGAGTGTATCAGTTTCTACTAAATCATCTAATTTTTGAGCGAGTGGGTCTTGCCTCTCTCGCAATCATATCTCTCTCATAATTCTGCTGATATTTACAGTTCCACTGATAAGTTTTCTATCGTAGTAAACGGTGACGTAAGATTAAGCTACAAAGTCAAGCAGAACATTTCCTTAGAAGAACGTAAGATATTTGTACAAGTTCATGCCTTGTTTCATTGATCAATTTATACTCAAGTTATCGCAAAAATTTTGAAAGTATTTGAATGCATGATTTGCGCTTGTGTTCGACAGCTCAGGTGGGTTCTAAACTTTTGTGTTCCTTCGTATCCAAACCTTTGCACAACCCCCTCCCCACTCAATGAACTATGTGAAAAACTCCACACTTTACGAACCAGAAATTTGGTCAGTTTCCATAACATCTTGAAAGCCCTCAACTACCCAGTCTGTTGTTATCAGTGATCTCGAAACATATAAGCGAAGAGACGTTCGTGTGTCCATAAGGTGGGCGAGTCACCTAATTATATTGATTAAATAAATCAACATTTATAGATCTAATCTGGTTGTGGAAGAATAGGAGGAACGATGTCGCATACTGTATTTTTAATTCTATGCGAAAGTGGGCATTTGATTGGGGAAACATACTAAATTAAGCTGGCCTTTCAAAAAAAAACACATACAATTATGGATTCAGCTTAAAACGCTGGGTTCAAATATGCTCTTATTATAGCTGTTAAGCACCATTTTGAAATGAATTAATAAAATTTTTTGCATTGAAAATTTGCATGCGCAGAGACTCAAGATCTTACAGTAATCTCACCGAGTGCTCATGCTTGTGTTGCACTCCTAAAGAACACAAAGAACATGAAAAGACTCAAATGGTGAAAGTTTTTGATCTAGCACGTTTTTCGGGCAAATTTCTAAGTGCATTCTGTTCTCTCATGCTGAGTGTTATGACAAACACACATATAAAAAAAGAACATAACTCGCTTCTGAATGATGCTCAGCAGCTAAAAACAGCGTTGGAAGCGTTTCAAGCTGCCAAATCTATATGCTTGTCTTCGAAAAGCCGGTTTAGTATAGTATAGTATCCCTTTCTTCTAAGCTAATTAGGTAGAGCTGACCAAAGAGCAGTGACTCCTCAAAACAAAGAGCACCATTCAAGTGTTGTAATGATCGAGGTGATAAAGCTGTGATTTATACAATTTCATTTGAGAAAGCGATCCTACAATTTTACACATAAGATTTGCAGCATTTGCGTCAAAAGAATCTCAGGCGAAACTTGAACCTTTTGTTTGCTGCAGAATTTTTTAAGCATCTCAGATGCAATTTGAGCTGGGTAGTCAACGGCACTTAGCTTTTTTACAGTCATTTTTCGCACGCACACTCCATTCTTTCCATTTCGTTTTCCTTCCCAAAAAGCCCTAAATGCACTTCAATTGTTTTCGAATTTTTCGGTTTCTAGGTCGCCCACCCATAGAAAACTTCCATCGTGTGCAAACTCTTTACAAACCTGCTGGAATCGAAGGCTGAATAGGCTCACTAAGCTTAACTAAGCTTAACCTTTCCTTCATCTCTTTTCGACCTTTCTCCATTTGAATATAATGTGTGACCCTGAGCTAACCTATTTACACTTAACCCATTGTCGACGACGTCTAATCTTGCATGGCGGCGCTTTGGGACGAGTTTCGTGGTTATTTACGAAATGCAAGGTTGTAAACAAATATAAACAAATATATTTTATAAACAACTATAAACATTATCTTGAACGACGGAGCCTACAGGTCCCAAGAGTGCAAAAAATTGGAAGAAATATTAATATGTGGAAAAGATACTAGACCTACAAAGAATATGACTTTGCAAGAAGTGTGGGCCACCGGTGGCCCACATCGTCGTCAATGGGTTAAAATTCATAAAGGCCAGGATCCTTCTCTTCTCAACTCGACAAGAGCTAAATTAAACTTTTCAAAAACTCAAAATATGTGAAATTCTTCTACATTGAGCGACTTTCTCAGCATAACAAGAATAAGTCTTGGGAAACTAATTGTGAGATTTAAATCATGTTTTTTGCTGTACAAACCATTAACATGTGTCATAATCATAATGCAGCCTCTGTGAGCAAACCTTTTCGAAATTGATGACACTGCCAAATAGCGGTCCTGAGTAAACAGGTTCTCTGCATCAAAAGGTGTCTTTCTAGGCTGACCATGGATATTCAGGGTTCTTTATTTCGTAAGTACTTATTAGGTTGAACCGAAAGTTCGTTCGCACCATTTTTAGAAATAGTAACATCTTTCCCTTACGATAACCTTGCACGATAAAAAGGACAAAGCATATACTTCGTAAGGAAATCTTGCTTGCTCTTTATTAAGCTTTGGTTGCAGAGATAAAATTGAGGTAAAGATAAATTAACGGCTCAATCAGAGCCCAGCGCGAGATTTGCTCCAGTAGGAAGAGGGGAAGTCATACAGCCTGTTTCGGATTTTATGGCAAAGTTGGAATTTTCAGCGGGCTTGCCTCAAAATTCCGAAATTGAAGTGATTTCCTTCTCTCAAATTTACCTCTGCAATCAAAGCTTAATAAAGTGCAAGCAAGTTGTCCTTAGAAAGTATACGATTTGCTCCTAATACTATTCTTGTCGTGCAAGATCTCGTAAGAGAAAGAAGTTACGATTTTTTGAAAATGGAGCAAACGGACTCTCGGCTCAGCCTAATAGCAATACGCACTATCACTTCGGCAGTAGGAGTTTTTCTCTAGAAAATGGAAGCCATGTTGACAAATCAGAACTGAAAATTTCAACTTTTGTGGAAAGATCTTCTCAGAGGCGATGAAAGGTCTATAGAGCCGCTTCGTCCTCTACTTTTAGGAAATATATAGTCTAGATAGGTTCTATTGCTCGGAACTCTAGAGTTTTGTAGATTTTTAGAACAAAAAAGTCCTGTAATTTCTGTAGATAAGCAGCTAGAACAACCTGAAGGAAATTATCGAAATTGCCTAACCTTCGCTTTCATATTTTATATTATGGTATTCATATTTTAGGGACGAGTTGTCCTGAACAAAGTCGCTTTGTTTCTTTCATTTTTGCCAAAGTCGAACGATACCTCTTCTCGAAGGACCTATCCAAAAAACAATGAATTTGATGGATGAACAGAAAGTTGCACGACAAAAATTATCAAATCTTTCTATCGATCGTTTTGTTGTACTGAAAAAATTTCAAAACCAAGTTCATCCACATGGCCACATAGTAAAGCGCAGACTCTAGAAGTTTTAATTTCCCATTTTTTTCACAGGTCACTCTCACAAAGCTCGGTTCACTGCTTATGAAATTATTTATTCTGATTGTTTACGGATAACAATGAGTTTTAGCGTGTTTATATCCATAAGATCTACTTTTGTAATATTCTTGACCTACTCTTAAATTTCAAACATTTCCCCGCAAATCAGATTTCAGTCACTTTTCGTATGTCCTCCTGCAAAAAGTTATACTGCAAGGTGACATTAGGCATTTTGAATTTCCTATTTTTTCAAATTTTTACCAATTTCCAATTTTTGTTTGATACTTTCAAGGTTTGTTCAATTTTTCACTGCTTATTTTTGCGAACCCTTCAAGTTTTGCGTCGAACAGAGTCTTTGGTCTTGTTCCCGCTTGATCACATGCTATGTTCCGACCCCGCTGACAACATTACACTGCTAAATCTCGAACATTTCCGACAACATAATGATGAACGATGCTACACGCGGATTCATGTGTTAATCCATCCAAGCTGTCCGTCCTGCAAAAAATGCTCAAAATAGCGCAAATTCTACCGGGAATAAGAGCGATTATCGCAAAGTTTCGATGCACTTTACATCTTTTTTTGCAGCCTAGTTTAGCTCTGCTGATTTATAAAGAGCTAAGGATTGGTGATGAGCTTTGTAGAAAAAAAGAATACAAGGGGGGATATCCTGTCACTTCAATTCCTCAATCATCATGATCGTTAGGTTGGCACTGGGCCTGCAGCAGAAATTTCAAAAATTCGTAATTAGCTTTAATGAAACTTTTATCCTTACTATACATTAGAGTAATGATTATACTTTCCAGAAGTATTCAAAGCAAGATTTTTGGTTGTCCTAAAAGTAAACTCCCTTTTCAATTATGTCAAGCTGTTTTTGTTTTTCAAACAGATTCAGGGTACCATTCAACAGAGCGAAACAAGCTCTTCATAATAACCTCCAAAAGTCCACCAAAGTCGTGATCCGTTGGAATTGGAGCCAGGAATCGAATTTTTTTAGCTACCTTAAGAAACGAATCTCCTTGCAGGAATTTCCTTGGGCCTCCAACTTTGTCCTCATTCAGTAAACGCACAGTAGTAGTCAAAAATTTGTTTGCCTGATTCCGTCCGAGCTACAAATTTTAGAAGTAAAGATAGCCCGAATGCAAAAATGCCACTTTTTCGCTTTTTTTATGTTGAACAGCTTCTCGGCTATCAGTGCACATACAGAAGTAGAAACTTAAGGTTATACTTAGTCGATATTGTAGTATATGTACAATCACATATGTAGGGGGAGCCGGAACGAAGTTTCCAATTTTCGGACTGCTTTTTTTTCTCGAAATCCAGCATGCATCCATGAATAACAACTATGTATACCCACCATGTTGACCCTCAAGTTCGAAACTGGGAATTTTCTAGGTAGAGATCCGATTCCTGAGGTTATTGAAAATTACTAATTTTGTCTGGATTACGAGTCAGCTGAATCTTAAGCGGTCATTTTGTGGAGTTCGCTTCGCTCAATCGTATGGGTACCTCATGTCTGCTAGGAAAACAAAACACCATGATTCAACTGAGAAAAAGTCCACTTCCGAGAAAACCTAGTAATATAGAGAGCTACGGACTGACGACAATTTTATAAGAAGGAAAAAGGAGATAGAGTGTCAGAACTTTTTTTCGATAGTCATGTGAATCTTGGAGAAAACATCTTTGAATTCGGGACGCGTTCCAAACGTTTTAATGCCATTGCTAGCAAAATGTGTACTTCTACGACCGCGTTACCCATTTGTCTTCAGAATATTCATTTCTGGTAAGTAGCAATCAAAGAACCAAAAATGCATCATATCATCTCGTTTAAGGTGATCAAATTTCTCTATACCCATAAAGTTATGTTACGTCGAGGAGGTGGTCCTGTCAATAGTAAATATGTAAGCTTCGCTTCTTTACTGAAAAAATTAGTAGAAAAATCGTACGCGAAGCAATTAGTAACGTACCCTGTAGCGAACGAAACCAAGAGAATTCAAAGAAGCAAAGCAATAACGATAGACGCTTTCATTTCTGTCTGCAGTCACTTTTCTAGCGATTTATGTATACGAGCAGTTCTATTTATCGCTTTTAAATGAACAGTGAATATAAAATAAGTTTCTATTTGTTATTCAATTCACCCTTAGCCATTCAGAATAAATAAATTTCCGTATTGAAAAGCAGAACCCCTCCTGTTTATGAACAATCAAAAAACATTTGATTCTTCCCATGTGTGATGAAAATATGATGATAAGAAGATCCGCTTCTTGCACCTTTTTTCAGGGAAAAGGAATGAACAAAATCAAAATGTCCTTTCCCTAAACCAGGATTCAACCATGACATTATCAAATTATAGATGATCATTAAGACGCGCGGATTCTAACCGGTAATTATTTGTTTTATTCTATCAATTATTCGTTTTATTTTTTAACCAGTGCGTCACCTTCGCTTCGCGGAGGTTCGCACTGGCTCCCTATCCGTATGCCTTTTTCATGTTCGCATGAGAATGGCTTTGAAACTCACCACGCGACGCTGAGCATCACAAATGAATCGTAAACAACTGTTCATTCATGAAGCATCTCCATGTAAGATCGGTAACTTTGAGAAAAAAAAACTTTGTTGCAAGGAAATAAATGCGAATTTGGACGGATTGCTGAATTTATTTTGGTTTGATAATCGTCATAAGGATAATAGTCACCTTGGGCTACATTTCAGGGCAAAATTCTTTTCAGTTTTTCCAAATGAAATCTTGCCAAATCGACTATCTAAGCGTTCATCACTTTTTGGCGCTGTTTTCGCAAAAAAAGCAAACTTCTTGAGCACTTTTTGGGCTAGAATTCATGGCGCGCAGAGTTACTTGTCAGGCAAATCATAATCTTGCAAAAACTCAAATTAGCGACCCAGTTTTCCGTGCTAAAAGGCGCGTGGACCCGTTTGACGCGCAAATTTTGAGGGACGCTCATCGAACCAGCTCGTCCGTGCATGGTGGGCCTACACGCTGGCACGGTATGTTATGCAAAATTGCAGCCTGATAGCTTAGTTGCAGTTTCCCCTATGAATTTCGTGACAGACAGATTTTCACACAGACACAAAGAAACAGACGGCCTTAGCGCGTTATTATAGTAGGACCATTTCGATTCTTTTATCTCCTCTTGAAGATGGAGACTGGCTGGTCTGATTTCTTTGGACCTTCTTTTTATTTCTTTTACATTCTGATGCACCTCGAGTGTATCTGTAAAATAAAAATAAAAATAAAATCACAGAATGCCATCCCGTAACTCGACTCTGTTTTATATGGAAAGAAATAAATTTTCTTTGCTATTCGTATTGCACACCATGCTACTTGGCGAACTGTAAGATTATAACCTGCTCATTTCCAGTGACTTCTCCTTGTTTCCTTGTCCTTTTTCATTTGCTTGATTATGTACCGGTTAATTACATACATTACTGATAAGTGTCGTCGGTTGCCGCGCATAGTGTGCACACTCACACATTAATTTAAGAATGATCGGGGATATATTTCTATATTGTTACTATTCGTATCAAATTCAAGTAAAAGTTGTTGATTTGCTCGACTGTGCTCCCCCCCCCCCCTTCCCTCCCAGTCTCTTCCAGAACAGGATTATTGACCAAACTTTAGTTTAAAAAATAACTCAGTTTCTACTAAATCTTTTCTTACGAACGATGAGCACTAATATGCTTTTGATTGTCATGCAGCTGCCTTCAACCGATATTTACTCTGCTCTACTTCCAAATGTCCGCAATTGCGCAGACCCCACAGGAAAAGGAGCCACTGCTCCAAGATTTTAGTGCACTTCACATTCTAGGAAACGATGCTAAATGCTGAACGCGGGTTCATGCGGTAATCCACCTAAGCTGACCTTTTGCAAAAGATGCTCGAAATGCTCGAATCCTACCGGGAATTAGGAGCGATTATCACAAAGTTTGGGTGCACTTTACATTTCTAGAAAAGGCAAATGCTGAATATGCAATTTAGTCTGTTTTTATACTGCAAAGGCACCATGGAAAATGAAATTTGTGGAATTGAAGAAGAGGTATTCAAATATAATTCTAAAATCAGAGCATTCAATGTAGCAAATTTTTGTAGTGCGCACAAATTTTTATCTGTGTTGAGTAGCATATTGTGAGACTGGTTTTAGGTTTACACCTCCAGTTAATCCATTCATTCCTCTCAATTACTGTAGGATTACGGTACAATGTCTTCATGTTGTCGTCATTTCAAAACAGCTGCGATTTCAAGACGTCTTGCATTGTTGAAACTATTAGGCTGTCCCAAAAGTAAACCGTATTCCTAAATAAATCAAACTGTTTTCGTTTTCCCAGCACATTTAGGGTACCATTCGATAGGGCAAAGCAAGCCCTACAAAACGACCACCAAAGATCCGCCTAAGTCGTAATCCAGGTAAAGTTTGAAGCGAAAATCGAAAGAAAATTATTACCTAAAAACTGGTTGCGAAGAAAAATCCTCCGGAACTCAAACTTGTCATTATACAGCAGACACATAGTACCACTCTATGTTTTTACTGGGTTTTTTTCATGAATAGAAAGCGAGAAAGAAAGGTTGTACAGAAATGGCAAACTCGCCCTCAGCCCCTCCCCCATATGTCATTTTATACTACAGGCATTACTAACCAGGGAAGACACTTTGGTCGAAGTGACCATATGGGAAGTGATACAAATGGATAGACAGCTCTTCGAACGCTGATCTCAAGACTGCTTTCGCTATCTGCGGAGCGTTTCTGTAAAAGGAGTTATGAGCCTTTGTTCTCCCCAAAAGCGGCCTTCCCTTTATCAGGGCGCGGCAAGACAATTCCGTTGTGGCGGCGTGGTATAGTGGTGAGTGTCTGCGGTTTACAGGTGAGTGAGCAGAGCTCGAATCCTGTGGTCGGTCAGCAGTTTTGCATTTTTCTAAAATTTTTACTTTCCTCTGAAAATGACGCATAGACAATTTTTCGCAAATCTCGCAACAAGTGATCGAATGGCCTATACTTGTAGAATGTGGTAAGTGCTTTTAGGGGGTTTGTTGTAAAATTTTGTAAAATCGGCGAGAGTTTGGTAATTGAACCATTTCATGCCTTGTTTGGAGAATTTTAGGACAGTTTCTTTTTGTAGCTCAAGAAATGTTTCAGTTGCAAGTTTTGCGATAAATTGTCCTCAGAGGTAAGCCTAAGCAAAAATTTTAGAAAAATGTAGAAATGCTGGGAGACAACAGGACTCGAACCCTGCTCACTCCCCTGTAAACCGCAGGCACTCACCACTACACCACGCGCCACAATGGAATTGCCTTGCCGCGCCTTTATGAAGGGAAGGCCGTTTTGGGGAGAACAAAGGCTCATAACTCCTTTTACAGAAACGCTCCGCAGATAGCGAAAGCAGTCTTGAGATCAGCGTTCGAAGAGCTGTCTATACATTTGCATCACTTCCCATATGGCCACTTCGACCAAAGTGTCTTCTCTGGTAAGTATAACCTCAAAATTTTACCTTTATTTGTGCTGATAAAAGAGTTTTAGACCAAGTTTTAGATGAAAAACGCGAAAAAAGCGCATTTTGGCGTTTTTGGACCATCTTTATTATTCAATTTTGAGCCCCTGAGAAAATCCACCAAATACATTTGTTAGTACTACTATGTGTCTACAGTACAATGACCATGTAGGAGGTCCGCGAGAATTTTCTTTAAGGAGATCAGATTTTTAGGGTAGTTGAAGATTTTTGATTTTTGGATTAGAATTTTGTCTGGATCACGACTTAGACGGAATTTTGGTCGTCATTCTGTTCGAGCTTGCTTCGCTCTATCGAATTGTACCCTAAATCTGCTAGGGAAACAAATGCAGTGTAATTTATTTAGAAATGCGGTTTACTTTTGGGACAACCTAATATTATAATGGGGTTTTCGGACTTGCTCATTCTAGCAAGTAACTTTGTATATATGTATGTTGCGCATTACATTTTTATAGCTATTGGAAAATTGTTGTTACAGTATACGTTATCTTAGTTTTCACCTAAAATTACTGTAAAGCGAAAAGCTCATATATGGAACAACAATGCTTTCCAGCTTTTTTTGGGCATTTTGTGGAACGATATGCTTTCATCGGCATAAAATTCTTCCAAAATCTTATATATAAAGCTGAATGTCTGTTTGTATGTATGTCTGTCTGTATGTATGTCTGTCTGTCTGTATGTATGTCTGTCTGTACGTATGTTCCGAATAGAAAATTCCATTTCTGAACCGATCCGGACCAAACTTGGCACACATACACTTCGGGCCCCGGCGGGTGTCATAGGCTACTTTTCGTCATCGATCGATATCGATTTTATCGATTTTTATCGATTTTTTTGCTGAGTTCACCTACGGGGCTGGGAGTTGGCACAGGGGGGTAATCGAGCATGGGGATTCCGAATACAATATTGGTTTTCAGGATTATCGATTACTTTTATCGATTTCATCGATTTTTTTGCAAAGTTTGAGCTACGGGGCTGGGAGTTCGCACAGGGGGGTAATCGAGCATGGGGATTCCGAATACAATTTTGGTTTTCGGGATTATCGATAAAAGTAATGGACGATCTTGAAAACTAATATTGTATTCGTAATCTGCATGCTCGATTACCCCCTGTGCAAACTCCCAGCCCCGCAAGTCAAACTTTACAAAAAAATCGATAAAATCGATAAAAGTAATGGACGATCCTGAAAACTAATATTGTGTTCGTAATCAGCATGCTCGATTACCCCCTGTGCAAAATCCCAGCCTCGCATGTCAAAATTTACAAAAAATCGATAAAATCAATAAAAGTAATCGATAATTCTGAAAACTAATATTGTATTCGGAATCCCCATGCTCACTTCCCCCCCCCTGTGCCAACTCCTAGCCCTGTAGGTGAATTCTGCAAAAAAAATCGATAAAAATCGGTAAAATCGACATCGATCGATA
This sequence comes from Cylicocyclus nassatus, assembly GCA_958299035.1. Taxonomy (NCBI): domain Eukaryota; kingdom Metazoa; phylum Nematoda; class Chromadorea; order Rhabditida; family Strongylidae; genus Cylicocyclus; species Cylicocyclus nassatus. The sequence goes on from CATQJL010000316.1 coordinate 70,826,472, forward strand.
ACGAAAAGTGGACTGTGACATCCGCCGGGGCCCGAAGTGTATGTGTGCCAAGTTTGGTCCGGATACGGCGGAGCCGGGTAAGCCAGCTAGTTATATCATAATGCAAAGTGATGAAGAGAGATTAGTCTTGAGCATTTTTTGCTACTTTGACAACAAGCTATTTACCACATCATATCTGGTTCTCATAAGCTTTACTTAGTACTTCTTCAACGCTTCAGTGGGACAGCCACAGCTCCGCGTGGTATGTGTGTTGGTATCGGATGTGCTTTAGGAGGCGGCCCTCTCAGTACTGCATGTTGAAAACCACGTTGTCTGAAAAAAAGAATGAATCTTCGTGAAAAAATTTTTAACTTAAGTAACTACAGCCATGCACCTATATTCACTTACGCTGCAGAGAACGACATCAAGAGAGTGCATAGAAGCAAAATAATAACAGAAAACGCTTGCATTTCTGTTTGGAAGTCACTTTCTCAGCTATTTATATGTTCGGGGCAACTTTGATATATTACTTTGTGAGCAAACATCTCTATTTGTCAACTTCCAATAAACCAGAAGGACGTGAATCTTAAAATGTCAAACAGCACAAAACCTCAAACGGACTGTCCCAAACGTTCAGTTTTTATCGTATGGTATGACTACGGTAACAAATAGAACCTGCTTCTGCAATTTTTTGAGGAAAAAAAAGGTTAGTTGATTACCCAAGCTGACCTTTTCTGGAATCAAAAAAACCGGTCATGAGTTATCGCAATGATGTCATGATCATTCAGACACATAAACTTACCTGTAATGGATGTTCAGGTGGACATAAATTATCCTCTGCAACTCGGTCTTGTATTTTTTCTTTTAGAAAATAAATAAACTCTCTTATTACACACATGCACATAATCGAACATTTTTTGCTGACTTTTTATGTTGTAAGGAAATTGGACGTATCATAGAAATTGAACCCCGTACTGCACACCAAGCGCGCTACTTGACGATTTGTAAGATTAGAATCTGCTCATTTTCAGAATTTTTTCCTTTTTTGTCTTCTGGGTTCATCTGAATATCATTAGCTGTAATTAGTAGTACAGATTTCTATACCTTGTTACGCTAGAAAAGTTTCAGAGGAGTTAGTGGCGTTCCGGATGGGGGGGCCTTTGAAGTTCTAAATGAATGGAGTAGTTTGAAATTTTCCAAAAATAGCTCCCTCGTCGGGTGGCGCATAGTGTGCAGATCTGCATACGAATTTACAAATGACTCAACAGTATCTAATCACAGTTTTATTCCTACTCATTTTTGACCTTGAAATTGCTTGTGGGGGACGAGTGGCGCAATGGTATGAGGCGCCGCCATGACCAGATCGGACCCAGGTTCGACCTCCGCCCCTGGCAACCAAGCCCTCTACCCCCTAGGGCCGGTAAACCGGTACCGGAGTAATCTGGGAGGATAAAAGCGCTGACTTGGTGATCGGCCGGTCCCCCCAAGTCGTTGTAATAGGCTCGACGCATACAATTGCCTCCTCGACTATGAAGAGTGGCGTTGGGCGCATGTCGCAGAGGGTATTGAAGACGCCAAATCCTTTATCCTTTATCCTTATTCAAATTGGTTGTAGAAATGACTGTTCTGGTCATTCTACAATTTCTCAATTTATGAGACGACCCGCTAAAGTTTAAATTCAGTAATCTTGTTGCCTCTAGTAAAACTTGTCCTGTAGCTCCTTAAAACCCATCAGCTCTCCAGATTCTCCAAATAGCGAATCCGTCGGGAATAGAACGGGTATTCCAAGGCTTTGATGCACTTTACATCTACAGAGAAGCCGAGCCACATTTCAATCAGACTACTATACTATAGAATATGTATCAAAAATGAATAAATCAATTGCAGTGGCTATATAGAGGAGAATTTTAAGAATTTTTACATTGATCCATAATGCCAAAATTGTCTTTTATTATCTATGAACATCTCTTCCTTCAAAAGAAGACACCTCTCCCTCCTCCCGCTTTTGCGCCAAGTTTAAGACATTCCTTTGTTTCAACTAAAACATGTCATGCAGCTGCCTTCAACTCATCATTCGGGCCGCAGCTAACGAGGAGCGAAAAACGACTCAAGACTCAATATCCTTGAAAAAATGCTCGGCAGTCGATGCGTTGCAAAGAATAAAAACCGTATTGTTGTGTTTTAAAATAGCTGAAATGATGGAAGAATTTTCTGTATTTCGAAATATATTGACTTATTCAACCCGTTGACGACAACTGCGTTTTTAGCTGTCTGCATTTTGGGACAATGCCTTTCACGGATAAGTCGAAAATTTTTAGCTAAAATCATGCAGATCGCCAACTACAGTATACCTACAGTAATTCTATGAGGCGAGACACGCAAGAGCAGTTGCTAGGATTAGAGCGTAAAAGAACTTCCGAAACAAATGTGTTCCAAATCAGCAGTCTTTCCAACCAAATTTAAGTCATGACCCACCTTGTGGGGTCACATTTTCGACAATGTGTTAAGATTGTAACCTAAATATTTTTATATCTTACGGTATTGTCTTTTTACGAAGTATCGAAGCACACCTCTCGTCCTGTTTGCTCAAATAAAATAGCAGGATGAAAATCTTGTTCCTGAGCTTCGTAAAGAAATAAAATAGAGGAATACATAGGTTCGAAATAACTTGTCTTGACGGTTACTTGTTTTTATCTCAAATAACTGACTAAAATAATTTTCCAAGACCTGATAATCATGTAAGTTTTGTAACTGTAGTATTTTATGTGAAAAAAGGCTTTCTTTGAGTCCATAGCAGCCGTCGCAACCTTTTCCAAAATTGTATGGTAACAGGCTCAACAAATCAGGGCAATCCAAAGAAATTTTTTCGGTGCATTAGTATCTCCCTACTTTTCACCGTCCTTTTTCCCGGAAAAATTTTTTTACGAATTCTTACGGAAGGCAAATTCTCGTATCATTTCGACTTGCTTTCAGCTTTTCTCGAAACCTCCACTCAACTGCATATCTCAATCCACTTCCCTAAGTTAATGGCGCTTGCCCCCACTATTCGAGTTATTTGCAGTAAACAATCTATTACAATCTCTCTATACAATTACGGGCAACAATCTCATTACCAGTGGAATGCCGGGAACGTAAGGCATTTCCTTGATAAGTGTCAAATATAAAATTCGACTTGGAACCTGGCATAAGGAGACTATAAGAGGTTTCTTTCAACATTCGGAAGAAATTTCCATGATTGCGTGGTTTGAAATTATTCAAATGTGCAACAGTTCTCTCTTTCAGAATGGATGATATAATATATTGAGAATACGTGATTTTTTTCTGCACGTTTGAATCAAAAATTCAATAAGGGATATTCAAATTATCTAGATTGTATATCAATAAACCGATTACTTTACCGGAATAAATAAATCTTTATTTCTAATCAAAAATCAAGAAAAATAAACAGATTTTGAGCAATCTATGAGGATAGCTCTCCCAGTTTTCGCATGCGGTGAACGTGAGTTAATCAATCTCTGACTAATTTACTCCAGTTTCCCATGTGTCATATCTTTATTCTTGGTTCTTTTTTGAAGGCACTAAGGGAGCTGATGAGTGGCTTGTGCTTGACTTTCAATCACTGTTGAGAGGTAGCAAATTATCATTGAGTCATACTTGATCATGAGTGCAAATTCTGGATGGTTGAGGGGGGGGGGGTAGGTTTCAGGAAATACTAGTGATTGCACAGTCGAATCATTTCATTTGATCATGTGTGCATTGCAACACCGTCCATCTTTTGCGTCCGTATCCTGGATTTGCGATCGCAAAAACGCAGGAGACTGACCGATCGTTATCGCTTACATCACTTTGAGATGATCATTACCTAAAAAGGAAGGAAAACATTGAAAGCACATCGAAAACACTTACATGAAGGGTTGTCGGCTTCAGGAATAATCGGACAGGAACACCAAAGGTGGACAGTGTGTGCAATGACACAAATGATCATATAAGATGATTTGACTGTACGCCTCATTTTGAGTATTCTCGAATGATCGGTATATAATAATTCTCTGCATGGGTTACCGTACTCCTATATTCTCACAATGGTGGAAAAAATTTTAGAAAATATTTATTACAGATTTTTGACCCTGTAGTGCGCTTGTGGCAGAAGTGTTGAAGCTTGTTGATTATTCGAGTGAAAAAACGCAAAAATATGCAACCAGTGCTCCAGATCCAGTTTCCTGAAAAAAGTGATGATGAAACGGGAAACATGTTTTCAAAGTCCTAGGTTTCTCTGATTCAACAGAAAGTTCAAGAATTTATCATACAATCGCTATATATTGAAAATTTTGTTTGCATCTCAATATTGTGCAGTTGATGAAAAATTTCACAGATTCCAGATTAATACTTTGGATTTTTACCGTCAAAAACTTGTCAGAAAAATTTATTCATACCTTGGTTTGTTTTCTTTCCCTATTTGCTTATGCTACAGAAAGGATTCGCTCAACACCCAAGCCATTCATAAACCAATTCAAGAGTTGTAATTCGTTCAGGTATACGGTACCTTCTGGCAGAGAAACAATCAGCTGCTGTGATGCGTTAGTAATAAGCTGATAATAATAAAGTGCAGAGTTCAAAGTCTGAAATGGCTTGAAAAGGAAAAATAAAAAACGGAAATTTCTCAAAAGCAGCAAAGCGACAATGGCTTACCGGAAGTTTATTGAATTGAGTGGTTTCTGCACTTATTCCTGGAGAGTTCAATAGGAATGACCCGTCTGGTCGTATTCTCTTCGTCTCTTTGTTCCCCCTTCATCTTTAACTTTCCTATAACTTCCTATTTCCTCTTTTCCACTTTTTTATGTCCTTTTCGAAGGTCTCAGATGCAGAATCGCCGTTTTTTTCCATGATAATAGTTTAAAGAAAAAATTCTTTGAGATTAAGAATGTCTTATTTGGAGAGGCGAAATTTTTGATAGGAAGGGGGGAGGACCGAATTTCGGAACGAAAAGGTGTGATGATATCCACATTTTACGAGTAAAAAAAGATACTTGCACAATTTTATAGTACATGATGACTTTCTGACAATTTCGCGACCCATTCTTGGCGGGGGAGGGGGTATGGGTGGGGGTGAGGGAGGGAGAAGGGGGAGATCGTTTTGAGTAGCTCAGCTGCAAGTATTGGGCGTTTGTATCTGGAGGAGCATAAACATGATAGCAATAATTTTTTATTCGTTACAGGCAGCATTCATCCCAATTTCATTCTCCCATATTTTTGTCATTCTGGGACCTTTCCATAGTCCTGATTACAAATATGAAGTGCAGAATTGCAAAACCTACACCGATTTTCAAGAGCCCTATTTTGAAACCACAGAGTGCTCCCAGTACCTGGGTGGGCGGAGCTTGATAGAGCGGGCGTGGCTTGATAGCACTTTCGCGGGTTCCAGGTCCATTTTTCCACTTCAAAACCACACAAGGGGACCGGACCATCGTAGATGTCCTACTTCTAGGGCCTTCTTGTTTGTGGACCACGTTTGATTGGGGGAGCCATAGAATTTGCGGGGATGCTGCCTCTAAGGAGAGTTTTTTTGCACATTTCGCCATTCTGACCTTTTCACCTTTCCCTTCTCATCTCATTTTCCAAAGTAGAATTCAGCGCTCCGTGGAGGAATAGCCTGTAGCTTGGAGACGTGACGTGGAAAGGTGTATAGATTTTCTTCAAAGCAAACAATGAGATGTGGGCAAAAGCGAGAAAAGCAAAAAAGTGTGCCAGCCATCGAGTACTCAGCATAATGAGCTAAGCGTGGGCACATGTTGTCCTTAACAGAAGTGAGGAGGAGAAATTACGAACTTGTGTTTGAAAAATTGTTTTTTTTGCGTCTGAATTTCTGATCTAATTTGTCATCGCACTTTTTCTAAGTTCTCAACGCTCAAGTATCAGGTACCCAACAAAGTTTACGATTCAAGTGTTTGAGGTTTCTGACTAAACACCTCTTTCTGACTGGAAGCTGTTCGTTTTTTTTTTAGATATTTTGCAAGCATTAGAAGGTGGAAATGTTGTATTTTAAAATAAAAGTCTAGTTAAATGACTCGTCGAATAGAACTTTTTGTTAGCACTTGAACCACAGTTAGCGTCTTTCTAGTAATAAATCATACAATTCATTCATGAAGACAATAGTATTTCCACCGCGCTAAAAAAATTTCAAAATATTTTTCGAAGTGGTCTGCCTCAAGCTTTAGTTCATACCTGTGGTATTCCTCGCGAATAATGCAGAAAGCCCTTACTTTAATTTCTAAAAATATCACTATAATCTTCGCATATAATGCAAATGAAAAAAAGCACTTTTACATTTCATAGCTCTGAAAAATGGCTGAGACGTATCGTATAGTCAGATTTGGGCGACGATAGTGTAATTGCACACCACTTACTACTGGGAATAATCTTTTTGTGTTTTATAGTGGCTTTCCATATTTATTCCACATTTATTCACTACCCTCTGCCAAGAGAATGTGGAAGATCCCAAGTAAGCTATAGACTGAGATCTCACTTAACTGCTGATGACTTCCGAATCCCGCCCACTCCGGATACCACTTCCGCAATTGCACACATTAGCCTTACGTGCTCAACTAGTCCATTCGAATCTCTACATGCTTGAAAGCAATTTGGCTCAATCCAAAAAATCAAAATCTTATAAATCTCCTCCTTGCTTTTGAGGTGAAATTAGCGATAAAAGCGAGGGCGTTATGTTTTCTTTTGCTTCAAACAACAAACTAGTGCTATTATCACCGTATACACACAATCATAAAGAAGACACTAATAACGAACTCGCTTTTTAGTCGAACAAGCGCATCACATACCAATTTTATAAACAAGAAATTCATGATTCTTATTTCATGTTTTCCTAAATTGTGGTCATGAAACTGCACAACGTTTCGGAATTTTCGTACACACTTTTATTCGAGAAAATCCTCCTTTACTTCCCTCCTTCCCTCCCTCGAAAAGGTTTCTCGTACCATCTCCACGTGCAACTTCCAATTTCTTTTCAAGATATGCTGCAAAGGCGCCACTTCATTTTTTCTCATCTAAAGTCATTGATCATTTACCGTGTACCTACGGTAACCACAGAAGGACACTTACTTGACTGTGGCGGTCTTGTGAGGGTAACAGTTTTGATAACAAAAACTCATGATCATAAACTTCCTGCTTATGCTGGATTGCTTAACATTTTTCTAGGACCATGGTAAGCTGCAACTGGCAGGGATACTCTCATTTTCCAAGCATTCTTGGACGCTTGTGTATTTAGTATTTAGTTTAGCATATACCTACCGTAGCTCCACAGAAAGTCTGTTGCCATTTGGCTCATGAACACATGTAATAATGATTTTATGGTCGTAAATGTTATGAAATCTTGATCCTTCTCAATGTGCTCTAATGCTGCAAATAATTGAATATCGCCTTGGTATTAGAATGCAATTCTCTATGAAAGTCTTTTTGTTGTTTTTTACCCATAATTAAAGTAAGAGTAGCTTAGGGCTTCTCCTATTACATCTCAACTACTCAGAAATTTCTATTATCAATGAAGGTTCAAATCCTGATGGAAAAGAAATTGTCGCACATTTGCGCACAATGGGAAAACTGTGGTTCCTCACTTCTTTGGAGCTTTTTTACAGAGAAAAAAATTGTACTCGGACAAAGTTTTTTTCCAGTTCTCATCAAAGTGCTCTTTCCGACAGCTACGAACACTGGACAAAAATTTGTCTGCAAAATGTGTGAGAGCCAGCCCAGAAGCATTCGGAATCATTTGTTAGCCAACCTATTAGATTAGCACCATTAAACATTTTTCCGAGTAAAGCAGAAGGATTTGAAAGGATAAAGGGTAATGATATTATTGACGAAAATTCTCAGAAAGTGATACTCTTTCACGTTTTGCATCTTCAACGCTCTCATCACCTCGGTTCTTTTGCTCAAGTGCTCGCGGTTGTCTGGCGCGCTCCAGCCTAGAAAGCGCAATCTCGGGCTCTCTGACTGCGTGGCTGCTTTACCTCGCGTCTCACGCGCGACGAGTGCTACACGAAGCTGGGCTGGGCCCCCGCGCTAGTGGACCGGCGGGGGCTACGAGAAGCGGGGCGGGCGCGGGGGGCTCTCATTGTCGTTGCGTATGGAGCCGAGCGGCATTAGCATGCGGTCATTCGGTGAGCCGTTATCTGCGAATCGTCTACGACATTCCGATAGAAATGCGGAGCTGTTGCTGCGGTAAGTGCACTTCCCGATCCTTAATTCCACCCCCCCCCCCCCCCCTCCGTGCAGCGGGGGGAGGGGGGGGGGAGGATGTAGGTCTAGGTCTAGGCTCATCTAATTAGCGCCACTAAGTCTTTTGCTGGCCGTGGGGCTATAAATCAGCCGACAAATCACCAAAGCCTCCAGCCAGCCCCTAGCTATTCTTCTCAATCTTGTTGTCTTCGAGATATATTGCCCCTAGAAGCTTCCTTTGCGTGCCTCTAGCTTTCTCTAATGGATTGTCGTGTTTTCCCCTTTCCGTTCCCCCTCCCGTTCATCTAGTTAGGACAATTCTCCCTCTTGTCTCGAGAGCATTTTTAATGCTCGAATTGCTTCAGAACAATGCCTCCGATCTAAGTGAAGAGCTTTGTCTGTTTGTCTTTCTGGGAAAAAGTGTTCCAGTCGGTTGCGTAGGTATACTTTCGCTCGTTTTTGTGCTATTCTCATTTTCCAACTAATCTTCTTAATTAGGTGCAAGCTTTAGAGCTTTGTCCTCTCAAAAGAGTTTCATTTCTCGAGCGATCTTTCTCGATTTCTCAGTCATTTTGTGTTCTGAGAATTTCTAATTACAATAAAACTGAGCTTGTAAATGGAGACTAATTTAATGTAATGAGGTTAATGATAAAAAATTTTTAAATTTAAACTTTTTATTTGATACCAAGTCTTCCTTCCTTATCGAGGAGTTCCGAGGAAGTCTGAAATTAAGACAAATTCCGTCTAAGGGAAGAAACGACAAAATAAAACATATGAATTTCTGTTTTGTTTCTAAACAAGATTTTGTTGATGCTCTCAAGTAGAATAATGTAGAAAACTCCTCATGAAGGAAGTAAGTCTTGTACGCACCCTTTATTTTTTTAATACTTTTCTCAGCGATAATATTATTTTTAGTCTTCATTTCCTTATGATTTTTCCCCTCTATACTTCATCATCTGATTTTTGCTTACATAATCTTCACAGGAAAGCTTCCCACTCCTTTTTTTCTCAACCTTTCCAAAAGGATAAACATTCTCAAGCCGAGAGCTTTCGTCTCGTCACAAATACTTAACTTACTCTATACATATCTGTAATTTTGTTACACTTGAGTCTGAGTGCGTAGGCTTTGACGTTATATAACACAGAAAAGTAAATTTGCCAAAGACACTTGGACTTTCGGAATTATGTATTCTTAGCATGAGCTTAGAATATAGTTTATTGCTCTAGAACAGGGGCTTTTCAAAAATTTGAAATTAGAAACTGTTTATTTTGGTCCGTAGAAAAACGCAAATAGAGCAGTTTTGGAACGTTTTCCATGTTTGGTAATTTGAAGCAAACACTGAAAACACTGAGATAGCTTTATTGTCAAACAAAATTTCCATTTTTTAAATTTTTTGACTTCGAATCCATGTTTGTTGGGGGTTTTTTATTTTTATGTGTCTTTAGTCCTTTTTTCTTTTTTGAATATTAGTCTATTTCGTGAAAAAAAAAGTGTTCAGGTGAATAAGTGATATTTGGCTGAAATAAAGAATAAGAATAAAGAAGCACATTCGTATTTACTTTTTTGCTTGCTTAGTTATTTAGTTAATAGATTGGAGATTTAGCGCAACTTTGAAGCTTCCGTTTTTGATTTTTACAACGAGAAAAAGATTCAGAAGCGCTTTTTTCCTTGATTTTTTTCCAGAGTTGAGAATACTACTGTGTACTTTGTAAGTATACATCTTAAGTTTGGGGATAATATATCATCACCAAGCAAAAAAACCTTAGTATCATCACGAAGGACGTCATGAAGTGTCTTGGCTAATTGAATGAGCTTCTCGCCCATTTCCCTAGCCTTTGTCTAGAACTACCCAATGTCTCATTGTCTCTATTTCTGTCAATTTTTGTTACTCTTTTCCAATTCAAAAAATATTTCTCTTCTATTTCGCATTGAAAAACTTCACTTCTTTATTTTCTTCGTTTAATTTCTGTTTTCTTTTCATCGCTAAACAAGTAATCATTCTTCGTTTGATCGTTTTTACTCCATTCTCGGACTCTTCATAACACCTCCTCAGTGAGAAATCCTAGTCAATTCTTCATCCACTTTGCCAATCTTAATCCCACTCCTGTTGCTTCCTCAAGTTTTTTTATCTCTGTTCTCTTCAAAGTGCAAAGCAACAAAGAGTGACGTCTGCTTTAGTGAGAAGGGGAAAAATTATGTAGGTGAGCTCTGATTTCTTTTGAATTTCTCCATTTCCTTGATTATGAAGAGCGCGGAAGCAAATGAAGAATATATACGAGCTGTAATCTGGGAAATTTGAAAAAAATGGAATACAAAAAGCTTGCAACTTGTCAGAAATCCGAAAAAATCTGGAACAGTGAGCTATAAATAATTTAGTTACCAAAAATGCGACAAATTTTAAAGGCTTCTTAGAATTTTAAAATCAGCCATTAGTCCAAAAACTGGCAGAACAATCTCCAAGTCAAGTAAAAATAGAAAATTGAGACGGTGTGATAAAAAGCCTGCAATCTGCCAAAATGCAAAATATCTGAAACATTGCAGTGAACTAGAAAATCTGCAAACGCTAAAAAACTCAGCAAGATTGAGATATTGGGCTTAGGCTTAGCTTAGGCTCTGAACATCACTAACAGGAAACTTGGTTCATCAGAGTTGGGGAAAAAGTAAAGATCATTTTTCATTTCTATCATTTCTTCCAAACCCAGTACTTTTCCAAAATACGCCAACATTTCTTCTAGAAACAAACAATTTTAGGCTTTTTCCATTAAAACTGTGATGGAATTTGTAATAGATCTTTCTGAAACTGTAACTTGTAATTACTCTGAAAAAACAGAATGATTATGAAATATCCTTTAATTTCTTGATATCCAACAATAGCGTTGTATACATATGTGCTTCTCATCCCACTATAATAACGCGCTAAGGCCGTCTGTTTTTTTGTGTGTGTCTGTGTGAAAATCTGTCTGTCACGAAATTCGTAGAGGAAGCTGCAATTTAGCATAACATACCGCGCCCGCGTGTGGGCCCACCATGCACAAGGACGAGCCGGTTTGATAAGCGGGTCCCTCAAAATTTGGGCGTCAAACGGGTCCACGAGCCTTTTGGCACCCAAAACTGGGTCGCTAATTCGACTTTTTGCAAAGTTATGATTGGCTGACAAGTGACTCTGCGCGCCATAAATTCTCGTCCAAAAAGTGCTAGAAAAGTTTGCTTTTTTGCGAAAACAGCGCCAAAAAGTGATGAAAGCGTAGATGGTCGATTTGGCAAGGCTTTATTTGAAAAAACTGAAAAGATTTTTGCACTGAAATATAGCCCAAGGCGACTGTTACCCTTATGACGATCATCAAACTAAAATAAATTCAGTAATCCGTTCCAATTCACATTTGTTTCCTTGCAACAAAGTTTTTTTTTCTCAAAATTACCGACCTTACATGGAGATGCTTCATGAATGAACAGTTGTTTACGATTCATCTGTGATGCTCAGCATCGCGTGGTAAGTTCTAAAGCCATTCTCATGCGAACATGAGAAAGGCATACGGATAGGGAGCCAGTGCGAACCTTCGCGAAGCGGAGGTGACGCACTGGTAAATACATAATTAGTAACGACATATTAATTATTCCGTTGTTGGCGACCCAGTCCTTGCTTTCTACAACAACGGCAATCTCCAACATTTTTCTCAGGCTTTGTATTGGAATCTCGACACGAACAATGGGAAATGTTCGTTAATTACGAATGCTGGGAACTCTGGAGGCTCACGCAAAATGGGTCCGATATATAGTGAGGTGCATACTAAAAACAAACAAAAATTCACTTATATAACAGGGGGGAGAGAGGAAACTTGACAGAGCACCCCTCTCCAAAACTGGGGTGCTATTTTGCATTTTGACTACCCAGTAACCTTGAAATTCGAGAAAATGGGCGTTGCTGTAGGCCGCCCCCAAAAAATCCCTTCATGGAGCTTCATTCATTTTTTATAAAAGAATTAGATAGCCGAGTCACAAGCAAGTCATTTATATAACTTTCTAATTGTTGTATCTAAATGTCAGCCCCTTTGCAAGAACTTTCAAGAAATTTTGTAAAAATTCAGTTCCGAAAACCTCGAGGGGGGGGAGGGGACAAAAACCATGTATATATCACGGAAAGTTGTGCAAGAAAAACGTGTAGTACGTGCATTTCCTACTACTTTTTTCTTGAAATTCCAGCAAGAAAACGTCATTCTTTTTTTCATGTAAAAAATATGGCAGCTTTTTTGTCGTTTACTATCGTGAAGCTTCAGATAACATTCTTTCTTCTTCTCACTTTTTTCCACATGAGGAAGTCTGACAAGCCCTTTTTTTGTACAGCTTGCTTTTAGAGAGCTCGTTGGGAAGCCTACGATTTCAAAGAAAAATTTTGCAGTATGCAAACATTATGTTCTTTTGCTGAAAAATTTTAGCAATTTTTTCTCGTTTTCGCTCAGTATTGAAAGGCTTCGGCTAAATCCTTAACTTCTTCATCGTGCTTGATTTGATAAGGAAATGAAAGCGTTTTTCTTCATTTCTTGCTATCGCAGAGCTTCAGCTAATTTTTCAGCTTCTTCTATCTCTGAGGAGAATCTATTTCGATAATGAAATACTACCGAGGTTAGAGAGCAAACATGACTAAGCTGGAACCCTTTTTTTTCTGCTTTCGCCTCTTGCACTTTAGCAGCGGCAGCACTTCCTCCTTATCTGATTACTGAAGACAATATAGTCAGCTTGCAGCTGAAAAATCCGAGGATTTATCTTCACCATCCTTTATTGCTAGGTTAAATTATACGAGATTAGCCAAGTTACAACTACATATTGGCTTTATTCACTTTTCGTCCTGAGGATACTCTTCGGAAAATATTGTTGTAGTGGAGTCGATAACCCACGATAATTGTGCAAATTTCACCTTTTTTGGCTAGAAAATTTAGCGTAATGTTGATCAAATGAACTCAATTCGAAAAAATTCCAGTACTGATTGCAAAATCTTCCTACTAAAGTTGGTCATCAATTCTTGCAGGTGGCGCGGGATGAACCGTAATGAATTCAGTTTGATAATAATAAACGGTTTGCAAGGAAGAAGTATTCATTCTTCGATGGCTAATGACTTCCCTGTCTCCCACGAGTCTTAAAATAGGTGCCATATCAATGGTTATGGTTCCAATGTAGGTATAGCTCAGAAATTATTAAGTGCGTTACAGTAGGCTTATCATAGGAATTCTAGGACAATTTCCACCACTCACGACCAAATCTTGTTCCATAGAAAGTTTTTGGAGAACTGAACTGCCTGATATGCATTTGGTTTGAATTCATTGTGGGGTGATTGAATGAGAAGAAGGAAATTAAGATTCCAAAAACTTTCACATATTCTATTAAAAGAGAAAACCTTCTTATACAAGACCGAAAAGGTCCAAAATATTTTCAAACTTTCACTTTTACTTTTACTCCAACTTTCATAGCAACTTTGACCAAAAGTTCTTGCTTGTGCTCATCAAATTCTTTGCAATCTTTGAAGGGCCTCTTCAATTCTAAACGCAATGAGAATTATGTTTCAGAATCAGATAACTCGACAATTGCTGAAATCTATTAATATATTGATTTGTTCTAATCTTTGCGTATTTCGTTTTCCACGTTTCTGTAATTTCAGTCTACTTTTCGTTGCCCACCTAAGTTTCTTCCCTCTGCAATTAACCACTTTTTATTACGCAGTGTAAAGAATGCATGCTGTGCAGGTTTTTTTTTGCAGTCATTAAGGGCGTCATTAGCGGGCAAAAAATAAGTAATAGCGGAGAAGAATAAATTGTCCCCCTAGGCGAATAGCATCCAATATCGCCAGAATTGGCTATTCTAGCTTCAGCTGCAATGAATTCGTTTTGCTCAGTTTTTGGGTGAATTTACTAGTTAGACGAACTTTTGCAGAAACATTTATCGCATTCAGCAACGTGAGCTCCCATGCGGAATGTTCATCAACTATGTACTATCAATCAATATTGTTTATTTGTTATTAATTAATTACCATTAATCATTGTTTTGTTATGTTATTCAACACTATAAGACAGATTTTGAGTTTTTAGTCGTAAAAAGCATTGAAAACCATATGATAAAATAACAAAAGCTAGATGGAAGAGAAGAAAGTCAATGTTTTTTAATTTTTTACTATTTTTTGCCCATTACCACTGTAATCTTTGCTGCCAAATCATCGTAGTTTCTCTTCTTCGCGAATTTATCCCTTTTTACCCAAAATTGAGAATTTTCTAAAATACAGTAATGCAGTGGGAGCTTTTACCAATTCATCAACGAGTCATTAGCGAACAAAAAAATGAGTTGGTAGGCGAAGCCTCAAAATAAATTGTCCCCTCGGGCGAATATTATCCAATATTGTCAAAATTGGCCATTAGGACTGCAGCTGCAATTGAATTCGTTTTGCTCAGTTTTTGGGGAAAATTTAGTTAGACGGAATTTTGCAGAAAGATTTATCACATTCCCGTGACGTGAGCTCCCAAGCGATGGCATGATCATTTGTTAGAACCGCGGAAAACCAATTTGTTCCATGATTTGTGAAAAAGAAATGCGGACGAAGTTTCTGCTTGGAACTTTCTAGACCAAACCTTGGTGATTTACAATCTTCTAGCTATTTATCTTAGCATATGACATTTTGCTTGTATAACAAACCTTACCCATGCGCATTACCCATAATAAGCTCGGGAGCAAAATCTATACTAACTATCCCTGTTCCAAAAGTTCGCAAAATCGTAAGACTATGAAAAAATTTAAAAGCAAGGAAGTGACGTAGAAGCCTCTCGATTTGCTGTCCTAAAAGAGAGCCACTTTTCCTTTGAAAACTCCTTCAAATTTTCTGTTTTTCCTTGACAAAAATGTAGCTGCAGGCAATTTCCTGTGTATTTGTACCTATACATAACTGATGTTTATTTTTATATGCGTTTATTCGAGGTGAGTAATTCTTCCGAAGGATTTAATTAACATTTTCGTTATCTTTGATTTTGGGAGAAAAGCATAACATAAAACTGCGATAGTGTTAGTTGCAATGCGGCTCATAAATAATTTTCAAATTGAAAAAATAATTATTTTGAATGTCCTTATAATCCGCAAATTTGAGAGGTCTGAGTTGTTGAATGCTATGCTGTTCACATAAGCTCAGATCATAGGGGCTATATTTGATGAAGGCGCAAAGGTGGGTAAAAATCTGCGAGAAGTTTCCCCCAGATCTACTCGTAATCAATAATTATAGTTACTGTTATATGTTTCCTTTAGTAGTTTTCGCTGATTCGCTGTAGCAGACTAAGTTGACTCAAAAACTGAACTTTTTAATTAATTGTCTTTTTTTGGAAAATTTTATCCACGCTTAGATTGTCCTTTCCAACCCTTCATCTTTTACTCAAATTCCAGATTGCTGGCCTGATATTCCACGAGGAGAACGCTTTGGGATTTCTAATCCGCTTTGGGAATTCTTACTTTAGTAATTTCTTCCTACTAAACTTTAAAAACTTTGGTAATACATGCGTGCTAGCATTTCGCGCGCATTTAGCAAATTTTTCACACTCTTCTAGTCGTTCTATTCACTTAATTTTGGTTCTCGAGCTCCTCAAAATCCCCACATAATGCAGAAAAGCCCAAAAAATTTGAATTTTTTTGAGAATATGCAACAAAAATCAACATTTTTGATATGTATGATAAATTGTTGCATCGCATCATATAAATGTGGCTTTCAAAAAACAAAAGCCTTGTTTATTAGTTGAGACCCAGAGCACGAATTCCAAACTATATTAGAATTATGATTTTTCACTTTTTGAACATAAGTGACATGTCGTCGAAATTGCTGAGCATCGTTAAATAGCAGTTTTACGAACCGATTCCAAAATTCCGCATTTTTTCGTATGAGCTGTTTTTCAATACATCACTTTGCCAAAACTGGAAGACAGCGTTTTGAAAAAAATTTCGGCAGCTCTTCCGCAATAACACAATTCCAAACAACTGACCGGAGCTTCCACAGAACGTTTGAGAAAGTTCCTTTGAGTCACCTGCCCAAGTTCCATAAACGTTTCGAGAAAGCACTTCAGTTTTTGGCGAGACAACATCGTAAGAGTGAACTCATTCAAGTTTTGCGGAAGTCCGTTTTCAAAAAGTCTGAAGTGAAAGTCCCGCGAAATTTCCCATTTCCAACGTTTCCACGCAATAGTGAAGAAAATCTTGCGAAAGCTGCAAATCCTGCTTGTCCTGCGGAAGTTCCGCTCAGTTGTCTGAGATGCAACTCCATATTATTCATCTATTCTATAATCGCTTTGCATTCATCTACAGTATCCCTCATTCTCCAGTCGTCAACCTAATTTGCCACCCAAATCAATTTTTCAAAGATTTCTTGCTATATTTCCAATGTCACCAATCCATCCACAATCTAATCTCATTTTCAGTCATCTGTCAACTCTATCGGGCAACCGTGGCTAATCTCGAGTGATTTAGGCGACCTTTAATGGCCCCCTCAACGTCATCTGAAGGAATGAATGGCGATGTGATGCAGGGTACGCCGACGGCTACGCCGAATCCCGGTCATTACGTCTATTCCCACAGGTATCCGTTGACATTAGTGCAACCCTAAGCTCTGGGGCACGAGTGCACAAAGGAAATCGTAGACTCGGCACGCGCACATTTAGGAGTGGGGGGGGGGCGAGACCATAAATTAGCGTGGAAGGGAATCGATGATGGGGCTTTGAGTGTTCGGATGAATAAGTGGTAGACCAAGGAACAAAGGTTTTTGTTGACTTTCGAGGAGTTTGGAAGTAATGGGGCAGTCAGAGGGAGTTGCATAAACCAGATTCAACTTTGAATTCTATCATAAGCAAATAAAAAGTATAACTCAGGTACAGAAAGAAGTATCCCATTAAAAACAATAAAATACTTATTTGGTATAAAAATGGTATTCCAACCGCTGCCGTTATGATTGAATTTTCTTTTTTTAATTATAATTGTGGGCTTTACCGGAGTAATTTTTTTTATGCTTGAGGTTCTGCAGTGGCAGAATAATGTTATTTATTTATTTATTTGTTTGTTTACACACAAGGGTGCACCGTAAAAAGAAAAGAAAACTATGTTAGCTTAGAAAAGTTATGAAAGACTATATGACACTATAACTGCTAGAAAAGTACAGTGTCTCCAAGCATATTTCATCCCATTTGCTTTCTTTGCCAAAAGATTTGCGAACTTTTCCTGGAACTGCTCAAGAAGGTAGACCAGACACCCCTCTCATTATTGACATTTTTTTGCTCTTTCCTGTCTCGACTTGGATTACATGAATAGACAAATAACGAACTATTATATTAAACATGCAAATGGTAAACTTTCTCGTATCGGGATCGGGTCAAGAGTGCAACGACGTTCATTTTTCAACCTCCAGCAATCATTAGTGCACAGAAACGAGGTTCTATGAACAATGATAATAAATGTCTATACCAAATTTGGCATCAAATGTCCTGTATGACCCTGCGCTAATAAGAGATCGTGAAAATGGAACGAAAAGTCAAAAAAAAAGAAAGAAAATCAAAGAAATCAAAAATCAAAACAAGTGCAGTCCCTTTTCTTGCCCATAAAATCCTACTTATAAGGAAAGAATACCTGGTGACTGTGGCCATTCGTAATGATTTGTACATAAAAGAATGCACCTTCCAATGCTGGTTCGACTACTGTCTTGCGTAGCGAAATGATAACCTGGATGGGGCTATGATTATCTTTTCATGAATAAATTGCGCTATTGCGGAGAATCAAGATCATCGATAATAAAGTTTCTTCTCTTTTCAAATGCTGCATATAACCTAAATAGGTATAAGAACAGTATTCTTTCTAAGATTCACTTCAATAGCTTCAAATGGTATCTAGAATAAATATGGTGATTTTAACTACCCACAGTATGCTAATTATCTACGAAAAAAAAGTTCATCGTTTCGCAGATATCATGCACGGATTTAGAATCAGCGTTTCGAGGTGCATGGTATCGCATTCCAAATGGCCACAGTTACCAAGTATCCTTTCCTTGTTAGGATTGTACTTGAAAAACCCATGAATCTACCTTAATTTACTTAGAAATACAGCAGGTCCACTTGGACTGGGTCAAATAATGAGAAGTACAAGTATATCTCTATGAGATACGTTTGCATGTGGGCGGAGCTCGTCATGAAAGGGGTGGAGTTTGCCAAGTTCGCTTTTATTTTTATCTTTTTAGCATTTTATAAAATGCCATCTTTATATGTATGCATTTACTTATTAACTTTAGTACATACCGTATGGGAGGGGCTTACATTTTATAGTATCTATGTAAAACTCATATGAATCGAAAAAATGGAAGCATAAAAACAGCAGATATCAGTTTTGCTACACTTCGATTTCCGACAAAAAAGAACGAACTCCAGAACCACATTAACAATTTTTTCTCTTTTTGCGGATTCCACGGAGGTCTGCAAATCCATCTTCCTTTACCACCCACTCGCTACTTAGTGCTTATTGTTTACACAGGGGCAAACATCTTTAAAAGCAAATATCTATAAATTTTCTTCTCTAATATTTTTGCTGATTGTTTTAGAGAATGCACATGAGAGCAGGAAACCCATTTCCTCTGGCGCCCACCATGGTTCTCCCCCTTCGCGGGTAAAAAAGTCGCACTTAGTCAGCTGTTAATACATCATTGCGAGACAGCTGCCGTGCATATTTTATTACCCTAGACGTTTCTTGCCGCTCCCCGTTAGCGATAATTCTTTCGCTTGCGAGGCGTTAACTGCTCCATTCTCTGCTTCGACTGGCTGTTCTGTCATAACACTTCTCTTTTTCTTCTTTTTCTTCTATTCTCTGCAATTTTTACTCAACTGCGAAAGGGGCACGAAAACGTCCGTCATGAATGTTCGACTAATAGCATCGGATAGGCGAAGCAATCAAGGAGAACTCTACTTGCCATTACTCGATGTTAGAGACAGAAGGTACAAAATCAAATATTACAGATTAGTTTCACAAAAAACTGACTCTGAATAATAATTGGAAGTTGTACAATGATTTTGCATTATTTTTTAAGATATAGTGAAATTGCCCATGATTATACGCACCTAAACATAACTGCTAATCTTGCTTCTTAAGTTTTGACAATATATTTTTTGGGTTTTTAGAATTGAAAAAAAGGCCTGAAAATTGAAGTACTAATGATAATGAAATTATATTATTATGAAATTTTTCATACACTTCGTGAATAAATCTCGAGTTTATCACGTTTTTGAAAAGTTTGTACATTCTCCCCAAATGATGTGGGATTTTTTAATTTTATGGTTTGCCGCAAATCTAATAGTGTAGACGTCCTCATACTTTCTGTAAAAAGTATCTCTTTCCTTATCTTTTTGGAAGAAACGTAATCAAATATTTTGGTTTTCATGTTTGCCCCGAAGTAGTTGCATAAAAATTTTTGAGCATTATAAGTAAACCACACCTTTTTCTTGAGAAATTTACAAATTTTCCCCTGACTTGCATCTTAGGATTTTCTGATTTCTTGTCCCAGAAGTGGTAAATGTGGGATCTTATACATCTCATAAATAATTTGTGCAAATGACGGCAGAATCGATGATTTACTTCATGCAGAAATTAAGTACGGCAATTTTTTGTACAGTTAATCTATAGCCAGCCGTATGCTTGCCAATCGTGCAGGACAATATTTTATCCGAAATAAATGGTAAAAAAATCTGTCGAAATCCAATTTATTCGGCAATTAGCTCGCCGAGCCTCCTATATCGATTCTCCTAGGCAGCTGACATCATTAGCAGTTGAAAGCTTTTTTTGAATGCACAATACATGTTCTACGTGAAAATCAAGAAGAATTTTTATCTTATTCCTCGACTTGCGCACTTTGTTTAAATTATTACAAAATAACTTCATTCCAGTTGATATGAGAGTTCAAATAATCATTTGATGCCTAATAACAAAGTTAGGGCCTAGTCGAATTCTAGCTTAGCTGTTAAAACCTTGCCTAGCCCATTATTCATCTCCGTAAATGACCTTATAAATCACTTACTAAGCCCATTTTAAGTCCCATTGTTACAACAGCATCCGTTTTCTCATCGTTTGAATGACATCGTATGCATTGCTAATGATGCAGTTACGTGAGTAATGGATAATGGATTCAGCAGCAGCCTAAAAGGGCAAGAATCGATGGCATGCAAAATTTACAAATTGAGAAATGATGCCACGATTTCAATTCTATGTAAGCGAAAAAAATTCCGGTGATTCGAAAAAAATAGCATTGACAATGTATCATAATAAGCAGGCATGATACTATTCGAGCTAGCATTATACTCATTCTGAAAGGAAGATTATTTCAAGATGAAAAAAGGTGTGTAGTTAAGCAAATTTTAGAGAGTTGCCAATTTTGTTTTAGTTTTTTCTCGATTTTTTTCAGATTGCTGCTTCGTGTTCTGATTCACCAAAAAATTTTTTTTTGATAGTTTATACTTCTTGATTTCAGTTGATTTACATTCATTATACTTCAAAACACTACTTCAATATGCAAAAAAGTTCTTCGAATGTGTAATTGATAGGGTGATACCATTTTCCATAAATGATATGCTTTCAAAAAAACCTTTCCTTTAAGTAGTGCTTTATTCTGATTGTGCCTCTATATCGTAACGCGCACATCCCCCCCCCCCCTCCCCCTCCCGGAGAGATGAGTCGCAAATTTTTGGTTTTCTTACATGAGTTATGAAAATGTGCAAGTGATTTGTTTATTATTGTAAACATCTGAAATAATTTTTGAAACTCAAATTGGCATTGTAAAAATATTTTTCGGGGGCGTGGCCGCCACCACTCCCTCTGTTTCTAGATTTTAGGGGTTATGGGCCGCAAAAATTTTGAGAAGCTCCCCCACTGCCCTATATGTATGGAAAAGTTTGGAGATTTATAGGTTGATTCCTTTCTTAAATCTATAAATGAAGTATTTGATGATGATCTTACAAAACACCTAGAAACATAGGGTAACACTGAAACTAGAATTTTTCAGAAAGGCTTCCCTCATAAAATTCTACGTATTAATAATTGATATGTTAGATAATATTTATGATACCTTGCTATTTCAGATTCGAAGAAACTCCCAGCGAAGCATTTCCTCCACCACCAGCAGAATATCGTGAAGTCCTCAACGAACAAACTGGTGTGGTCGAAAGTGCATCAATTATTCAGGTTGGCGCTTTGGATTCTAAACTAAATCCTTTTATTCCGTCGTTTCGCACTCTTTTGCCATTTTGAATCAATGTGGGTACTGCATCTTCCCTACTTTATACGTTATTCGAGTGTATGTGCAGAAAATCTTTCGCTTTTTCTTGATTTTCTCCTTTTTACGTTATTTTTATAGCCATGCTCTTCACGTGAGCAAGAAGATACAGACATTGAAGAAGAGATAGTGAACAGCTTCAGCAAGAAGTCGTTCATTGTGCCTAGCAAAAGCCAAGTGCTTTTTTATTTGTCGACCTCACGACATTTACGAATACATCACACCGGATGTGAGCTGCAGGTCAGTTGGTCTCCATCCATTGCATTTTATTTTGATTTCTGGATTTGGAAATGTTTGCTCTTTGAAGAAAAGAAGGTGGAAGAAAAAAAGACTCAGGAAATGCTTTGTGTGGCTTATCGACTTCACCTTCAGCATTTCAAAAATGGGTAGAAAGACCGAAAGAGTCTGTTGAATTACTTGAACTTCAATGCTACGTAATTGCACACTACGTCATAAGTGGCCGAATTTAGTATCGTCTAAAAAGGCGCATTTAGGTTTGCGTGAGGTAATTTACCACAGCTTTTAGATTCTACAAATTCCGCCACTGCTGTAAACGAAATTAATTTTTCTGAATGTAAATCATCCTACACCTAAGGTTCAGGCCTATTAGTAAAATTTTACGGCGATTTTGATTTGTGAAAACTCGTTTACTGAATCAAATATTGTTTTTCATATCTAAATAAGACTATTGAAATGCAATAGTTAACCTTGCACTACCCAAACTCTCTGAGAGCCAAATATTTTTATTGTTTCCTTTACCCGTGCACTTCCACTCTTTTCCCTACTCAAAAAGAATTACAATTTCCTGGTTTGACAAAATGAGTTTATTCTCCAGGTAAATCAAAAAATTCTATTCTATTAAAGCTTATTCATTTATTCTAAGAGCTCCGAGACATGCTTCAAAACCTAAAATAAAACACAGCTAAAATAACTTCTCCTTGGGACTATAAAATTCACATGGAACAATTTTAACATATCCCCATTTTCCCTGAAAAATCACAAAATCTCCTAAAAAAGAAGCGAGATATATAACAGAAGTCTTTTTCAATTATTTATTCAATTACTTACTTGGTGCTGAAAAAATGAAAAGCGCTAAGATCTTGTCTAAGCAGAGTTTTCCACGAGAATAACATTTATGACCTGTTGCCAATCTGATCATGGGCCGATTCTGCCAAAATCCATTCATGAAAAATTTCGATGTCATGACATAGTCACGACGTTGAATCTGCACTGCACACGCAATCGCATAATGAATAAATTCTCTTCTCAGTAAATTTCGAATGCATGCATAGAGCGTGTGCGTAGGACCATTTGAGTTCATTAGTATTTCGCTTCACTGCCTCCGGAGGCCAGTTATCGATTCTGAAATGTTCGGTGGTGGTTGGTCGTTAAGAGGGAATTAACACGCTCTAGCAATTTGATAGGCCGTGGAGCCTTCTGGAGGTTCTAATTCTGCCGGGGACCATCGTCGCCGGCGTTAGGAGGAATAGGAAATGAGCTTGGGTTGGTCAGGCGCTTAGGCGAGGTGGTAATGGGAAAGAAAGTCTAAGGGAGACGAATGGGAACGAGGGTTTGAGTTGTGCTTAGGGGTTTTCCCGGAGGGTCAGTGAGCTTTGAAACCATAACTTCGAATTATTTCACTGAAAGATATTCCAGAATTTTTTAAAAAGTGTATAGGATTTGTGGTTTTTAAAATTTCTACAGCTGCTTGTTTTACACTTTTCATTTTTTGAAATAAAAACGCATGGTAAAGACTCTTGTAATCAAAAAAGTTTTCTATCAACTCACCACTTTATCCTCTCGACCCCCCCCCTCCACCGTCCCCGCCAAAAAAAATTGCGGCCTCCCCCCTCTCGAAATGGTTGTGATTGTAACAGCTTTAGCAGCCGATGGAGCGAATTTTTGAAGAAAAGGATGTTCAGATTTTTGTATTGGCACGAAAAGCCTCAGTATAGAGGTTCTGCCCCCCCCCCCCTCCTCCATTAAAAAATCCAAAGTCTCCTTAGGCACATATCCCCCCCCCCTATGAAATTCATCAGCAGAAGTGGGTAGAAATCACATTTGCTGATTATTTCAAGAAATTTTAGAGTGCGAAGAATATCTTTCTTACATATTAAAAAAATTTTTTTTGTGATCCTGTCTATTCTCTTTTGATGAGAGGGTTACGAAGATATGTACGTTCGTATATTTTCACCTCTCCTCTTCCCCTCCCCTTCTCTATCCTACATATTCTCCCTTGCTGTAAGTAGAGATCGTAATATCACGGTAGTAATAGTTCCTTTCTCCCAAACAGAAAACATTTAGCTCGCACAAATTCAATTACACTTCTTTCTTAGTAACGATGGCATGTGCAGAGTTTGCCATAGAAAAAGCTCGGTCATTTACACCTCCGTTCCGCAGTAAAGCCCAGCAAATTCAATTTCGTACAGATCGCTAATGTGCTCGTTTGGTTCGCGCACATATTGCTGGAAACTTATAGTTATTGGGTGTGAGGTATGAGGGCGGATCATATTACTAAATTACGTAATTCATCAAAATGTATCTGCGGCTTACAGTTTTCGACTTCCTATAATATAAAGTTAATAAGAAACAAGAGCAGGAGTTTAAAGCTAATATGTAAGAATAAAGTTGATAGAAATATTAGGTTGAAAGAAAGTCTTGCATCCAAATTTTTCAAAATGCGATAGTTTCCTCCAGGTTGAATGAATCTGTTTGAAATAATTCAATTTGCTAGAATAAAACCTCACACTTTCTGAATATTTGCGAAGCAAAATCGCTGTCATATCTCGGCAATATAAGCTGATAGGTAATCACTCATATTGTGTTTTTCCAACCGTTACTCCCCAAAAATGCTGAAGGGCCCAGAAATTTCTAGAACAAAGAAAAAGATCACTGTTTAGAACGAAACGCCCCTCTGAGCATTATAAATAACCTTTTTTGGAGTTTTGGGTGCAAGAGTTATGTCTCAGTCTAATACGTAGCTAAGATACCAAAGAACTGGTAGCACATAAATTTTTAGTTCCGCCAGGAATCCAAAAAAAAACTTCTCAACACAAAAATTTTCCCTTTTTTTCACTTTTCTATTCCAGCAGTAGTACAACGCAGTGATATTGCTTCAAAAATATAAACCACGCTAGCACCATGTCACACTTCTTGTTAGAAATGAACGAAAGTTTTATCACAATTTACATTGCTGCTCAATAATAAGCTGGAATTTTTTTGGTGGGGGGGGGGGGTAAAGGACACACTTCAAACTTCTGCTATCAAAAATTATGAAAATTTTTCACAATTATAAATTGCGATTGTCTTTCATGGCTAGCCCCAAAAAATCATTTTCTTTTCAAATTTGTGATTCGCTCCAGTCCAAAGCTTGAATTTGACCATTTATAGCCATCCATACGGTGAAAACGTCAAAATCGTACGTGTACAAACTATGCATTCGAGATCCCATTTCAATTTATCTTCTTCATGGCATGGCAAAAACAAATTGAAAAAATTTGATTACCACTCTGCTCTAATCGCCATCAAAAAAATTCTGCTTGAATAGAGTTGACATTCTGATGCTATTGAATTATTCCTTCATGTTGTACCAAAATACATGCAAAATCACTCGTAATAATTCTACACCGTCAAAAAAGGCTGGAATCATTTTTCAGCCGAACTAATTACTTTGAAAGGGTAAAGGCTATATCATATTTTTGAATCAATTTATTGAATTACTGCCACCTGACTCTCAGCAAAATAAGTAGCTCCAATATTTAGAAAAGCTTTTGCAAACATCCCCTATAATTTTTTTTTTGCCTATATAACCTTCGCTAATGTTCATGACTCATATTTCTACCTAAACGTTGTACATGCGTTCCTCTACGGATGTACAGCAGTCTTGAAAAGGGCAAAGACTTTGTATTTAGTGACAGATTGTTCTGCAAATGACAGCAAATGTACAACTTCCGTAACAGATCCGTTATGATGGGTTTTGAGTAGTTAGTCCGAATGTCCCAGCGATTAACTTGTCATAGCGATAGAGTAGTCGACGAGAAGCTGGAAGCTCTGAGAAAAGAGATGATTGGGGAAAGAGGTGGGGGGGGGGTGCAAGAATTTCTGTTTATAGACATCTAATTTTTAACTTTTCTTCAAGAATTATCAAGAAGACTTTAAATCACAATCAGATTACTTTGAAAAGCAATCTTTTGAACCTAATACGGGGTTTCATCATTATGAAGGAAATACTCGCGTATTGTTACTCCTTCTTCTTACTTTTTTTTATGAACAAATTTACCCTAAATACAGCATGTGCGTAAATGTTGCTCGCTCTTACTGTAGGAATACGATAGAATCATCCAAGGGAGTTCCAAATCGCTCAAGAAGAAATTTTGTCAGGAGAAACTAGGAAATTGAAAACTTTAACTTCATTTTGCAGCAGTTTTCTCGTTAGCAATACTGATAATTACCTATCCCTGAAAATGATGTAAGATTCTCAAGATTTTGATTTTCCATCCTTTAAACAGTCTTTCGAGCCTAGAATGTTATTCTTTTATTCAGAATGTCCAACGCTCTCACAAAGAATTTCAAAAACTGGATATTTTTTGGAACTGTCATAAGTTTCCCATAGCCCGCTCAGTTCCCACCGTAATACTACAGTAACCAAAACCAATTTTACAAGTTATTATCCACGTTGAAGCAGCCCTTCAAGTTATCTGGAAATTTCGGAAAAATAGGGATAAAGGGGTTGCCAACAATTGAAAAGCGGGTACCTTTTTGTACTCTATATAGATTTTTGGGACTGAACTTTTTGTGCATGTCCAGGCAAAATTACGCCATATGTTTCGCAAACTTCTGCATAAAGCTTAACATCATTTTGTTTATGAGTCAATAATATATTAGGAAAGCAAATTTATGTCTTCTCATTTGGTTGCTCTACCCATCAAGCTTTTCGCACTAATTTACTCCATTGAATCTTATTCGAAATGAGCAACGAGTAAAATAAAAAATATTGACAGCTGAAGGCGCTGTAAAGCTCAAATTGAGTCATTTGACGACTATACGAGGGACTATACGACTTCTTGTATGCTATAAAGCTCCACTGTTTACCGAATTTGGGGCTAGCGTGGCCAAAATAAGTAGGGAAAAATTTGAGCTATGCTCAATTTGAAGCTGTACTATCTCAAAGTTGCAATGAAAAGTCTGGGAGTCTTAGTACCAGATCGTCACTTCTCCATCAGGCACAAGAAAAATATCAGCTTATGCGGGATAGTCCCTACTCGGAAGTGGACAACTAACCAAATTTCATTTCTCATTGCGTTTCTTGCATATTCGTTAGTTTTTTGCCCAAAATTTGGGAATGAAGATTTTTACCCCCAACTTAGCGCCAATGGAATCCTAAAATGGTGTGCATAGCTTGCAGCTCATATCTGAATGATGATTACTAGGCGTCAGCTATGTACATAAAAGGTAAATCTCGATACATGAATGCGATCCCGATGGTCCGCTTACTAATTCCAGCTGTTTAATCAAGCAAAGTAATGAGCACTGTTCAGCGCGTTTGAGTCGTTAAAAAACTAAATCTCTCTATCCTCCCCCTCACCCGGCCCCCAAAAATGCATTATGGAAATGAACTGTTTGTGATTTGTACACTAATGTGCAACATCAAAAGGACAAAAAACTCAAATTCACAAATTGGAAAACTCATAGTTTTTTCTCTTTTTATCGCCTGCACAAGCGCTGACGCTAAAGAACAGAAGATTTCTGGCAGTCATTCTTTTTGATTTCAGATCTTGCATGATATATAAAAATATTTCAACAGTGATCACTTTTTTCTTATGACACCCTAGTCTCCCAAACAAAATTTCGTGCCTTGTTTACAAATGGAGTTCTGCGAAGCGACTGTTGTTTATGCGGTCAAAAATTCAACCACTGCTACCCTCTCCTCCTCCCCCTCCCTCCTCCTGCCTATGCTAGGACTCGGAAACTTAGCTTGAATGCAGAGTTCTCTCAAAAATCAAATAGATCAAGATTTCAACCAGTTGTTGTTCTGGTCCATCCCCCTATACACCTCTATATGCAAATCTCTAGTTTACAGTTCAGGGAGAATCGTATATGCAACCGAGCAATGATTTTGACGAATATTTCATTCGAAGTCAGCATCTCAGTTATCCCCCCCCCTCCCATAAAGTCCCAGCCCCCTAAAATCTGGGAAAATTTAGCATGTACTATTAGGATTGTGAAATCGCAAGGAACAAAAGGGCAGTAAGAAAATTGCGAAAAACAACTCGAGTTCATGTGGTCATAAGGGAGTCCGGGGGGAGGGGAGAGGGAGGGGGGCGCAGAGAAGCGGAATAACATCGATTGATCTAGAAATACAAGAATTCTCAAAACCTGAACTTTTATAGCAACTGGAAAGATGTACATATCATGAAGGTTAGTCGTGGATTCCGTGCTCTGGATGTTCTATTGCCCATGTTGCTGGCCTAATGGCTTTAAAATTTTGTAGAAGATAATTTTTTGAGAAAGATACCATCTTCCTTTTGTCCTTCCAAAAAATGCTTCGCAAAAAACGCAACCTTGCAGAATTCTGATTTCAGGTCTTTCTTCTAAATTACCTTGGACATTATAAAAGGCAGAGCAGAGGTAGTTGAGGAGAAGGGGGAAAGGAGGGGGGAGAGGAGAATAAAGAGTAGAAATAATATTTCTTTTACACATAATCAGCAGTTTCCAAACTCTTCTCACATGACCATTTCCAGGTCACAGATTCTGCTGATTTCCCTCTCTTCGATATATGGGCCGAATCAGCATGTTGCGGTCGACCTGTTTGGGTTATCGAGTCATACGGTTGGTTTTTTTGTGAATTGTCTGCCTTATTTTTAGAATCTTCCGGTCAATTCGGCTAGGAGGGTGGCTTAGAACTGCAATAGAAAAAGTAATTGAACCAATATACTCTTTGATTCAACTGGCTTGACAGCTGGAAGGCGGGGCTTCGCGACCTAATTAAGGCTAGGTAATGATCGCGCGCGGGAGAGACATGGATTGCGTCGCGGGCACGAGCGGCCTGAATTAGATCACAAAGCCCCTCCTTCGAACCGCCAAGCCATTTGAATCGAATGTTACATGCTATTCAATTTTTTCGCATCATCTATTGTTAAAATTTGAATTTTTGTAGGACGACGAGTTCTAGTATTATCGGAGTTGCAAAGTCGTGGACTGTCGTCGTTATTGCCAAGACCCATGTTTTTTCGACGGGCAACCTCTCTAAATACACAAAGTGTAATCGACTGGAATGGTGACATTATCGGATATTTTTTGCCAGGTAAGAAATCCTTTGAACACACTTTCTAAAAAAAATCTGGCACTATTCCACTCAATACACCCAACTGCCCCACAATCCTATTCAAGAACCTAGATATTCTGTCCAAAAATACAAATTTTTTACCCCAGAAATACAAATTTTTATTTTTCAAAATTGCTGAAACTTTGCATAGGGTCTGACATGCTGTTCTACAGATAGTATTTATTTCGTATTCAGGGCCTTTTTCAGGATACGATAGGCATACGATATGGCATCAAATTCCCAAAATTCGCTGTAAATTTGCATAAAGGGGCCATTTGACATGCAGATTACAAATATCATATCCGTTTCTTACAATAACGCTAGTGAGGTGAAGGTTTACGGTAGGCTTGTGGGGCCAAATCACAGAATCTGCTTAAATTCCCCACAAAGATTATTTGATATGCTAATTGCAAAAACGCTGATACCGTATTTCTCCTGCGTGTTTTTCATGAGAGTCATTTTTTAGGATTATATGAGTATACGGTAAGCGGCTCGGGATCCCAATCCCACTTGTTCAAAACTATCCAAAGGGTTCTTCTGCAGGCTTGTTAGAATTTGTCGCTAGCGAAAAAATATTATAGAACTCGCCTACTTGATTTGTGGCCCGAATTTTTTTATTATTTATGTACTTTTTATTTTTAATTATTTATTTTGTTTTTCTTATTATTTATAATATTTTTTTGTTTTTATTTATTTTATTTTTTTATTAATTTTTTATTTTAGTATTGATAGAAAAAAGGGTGATACTCGTGTGACTGATATCGTATATAGTCGTAAATAGTGTGTTGTGGAATCTTTTTAGATGAAGGTTTGAGCAAATCTAGGATTCCGACGAAAACCACCGTATACATACCGTAACCTTAGTGACCTTACCTTACAGATTCGACCCAAACCCTCTTCTGCGTTTTGGCATCTGAGATACATTTTCAGTTGTATTAAGTGGACTAGTATCCAATTTTTTTGATTCGCAGCTGTCAAGTATTTTTTTTGCCCAAAAATAGGAGCAGCAATCTTCTAGAAAAAAGAATAATCGACTTCGAATTATTTTGCCCTATAATATGTCACCAACGAAGCAATCAATATCTCGTACATATTTCTTGCAGGAGATCCATTCCTCATCCAGGACAGCAATCGCGGCATTCTTGGACGATGTGTACGAATGGAGGGAGAAAATGGGTTGGTGGCAATTATTTTTGGATTTTCTAATGTTGCACACAAGAAGGGAGACGAACTCTCAAAATTTGCGCCTCTGAAAAATCCTAAGTTTGGACTTACAAACCTCATTAGGTCTCGTGAGCCCAACGATGTCAAATTTTGATCAAAATATGCTGCAAAATACATTTGATAGAAAAGGGCAAACTTTTAAAGATTACGCACAAATATTCGTATCATCGTCCATGAGAATAATGGAGCCGAATAGTAGTTTTTGAAAATTTGAAAAATTGAATCTTGATGCAAAGGAAACCCCAAATCAACACCGCGTTTATACGTGCTTTTGGTGCCAAATTTCGTATCTTCTAAGAAAGGCACTGGGCTCAAAGTTAATGTAACCTTCAATTTAACTGGCTTGGCAGCTGGAAGGCGGGACTTTGTGACCTAATTAATGCCGCTCGCACCCGCGGCGCAGCCTGCGTCTCAGTCATGCTCCCCGATCTAGCTTGATTAGCGAAGCCTGCATTGCAACATTTCGTAGAAATGGAAAATTCCGGACATTGATTATTCGCCATAAAAACAATAAATATAGTGGGCTGTTCCAAAAGATCTGATTTACGGATTGTCTCATTTAAGTGGTTATTTTTTCAAAATCACTATTTTGGAACAAATTGATTTCCACTGGATTAAGTGAGTTCATTGTTCATCTTATATATAAAGCTGAATGTCTGTTTGTCTGTATGTCTGTCTGTCTGTATGTCTGTCTGTATGTCTGTACGTATGTTCCGAATAGAAAATTCCATTTCTGAACCGATCCGGACCAAATTGGCACACATACACTTCGGGGCCCGGCGGGTGTCATAGGCTACTTTTCGCCATCGATCGATATCGATTTTATCGATTTTTATCGATTTTTTGCAAAGTTTGAGCTAGGGGGCTGGGAGTTGGCACAGGGGGGTAATCGAGCATGGGGATTCCGAATACAATATTGGTTTTCAGGATTATCGATTACTTTTATCGATTTTATCGATTTTTTTTGCAAAGTTCGAGCTACGGGGCTGGGAGTTCGCATAGGGGGGTAATCGAGCATGGGGATTCCGAATACAATATTGGTTTTCGGGATTATCGATTACTTTTATCGATTTTATCGATTTTTTTTGCAAAGTTTGAGCTAGGGGGCTGGGAGTTGGTACAGGGGGGTAATCGAGCATGCTGATCATCCCCAAGGGGGTGATGTCTGCGAAAGTGCGAAAATGCGAAAGTCTAAAGCCATCTTTCTGCCGAAGTATTACTTTTGCGGAACGATAAGAACATCATAAACATCCTAATTTAATAAATCACTTGAAAATGTGAAAATGAACATAGAACACATCATCACAAGCATATTCAAATTTCCGAATTTGACTACGAAGCGTTGAAGTATTTAACCGCAACAATTATTGCTATTCAATGAAGATGCGGTTTTTGCACTTTATCAGTTTTTTAATCTTTACAAGGGTTATCCCAAATCTTTCTTATTTCCAGATCGTACTGGCAATGCTTCCTTGAAGGCGTCGATCGTGAGGTGGCACGACTTGAGAGGGGTCATCTACGATTTGCCCCGGATGTCTCGTTCCAATTGAAATTGCTGGTTCTTGCTGCTATGACAAGAGTCGTTGGTCAACCACGCGTGCAGGCCAATTGCTTTCCATTTTTAAGATATTGAAACTCGCTTGATATGGTCATGAAGTCAGCGTTTCAATCGCAATTGCTTGAGGGCTTGTGCTTATCCAGAAAGCCATGAAATGTTCGTGGGTTTAAAAGACTGAGTGCTCTTTTAAGTTCGAACATTACATTCTGAAATCAGAATTTCTGAGTGCCATGATTCCACTTAAGTTTGTCGAGGGACCTGCCATGTGAGTGTTGTTTGCCACAAATCTCTTTCCCCATTTGAAGTTCTTATCTGTTGAGCGGCCCCGGTTTTTGAATGCACCGTCTCAACGAGGGGGAGAAATTTTGATGCATAGCATGCCGTAGCAAAGTAGTCGACCAAGCTTAGTTGCCAAATTTGGATTCCGTGGAAATGCGGAAAATCGCGATAGAATTTATCCGATCTTCCTCGCATTATTGTGGCTTGAAGGTGATGGTCCGAAATTGGTCTCCAGGCTGACAAGGAAATTGGCCGAAATTGGTCTCCAGGCTTATGAGTGAAAAGGCAAAATCCCGCCTTTTATCAAAAAAGCGAATTTTTATTATTTCTAGCTGGCTGGAATCTTAGTTGAAGGCTCAAATCCCCAGGCGCCCACGATGATGGGCCGGACAGAGAGGTCGGCAGATAACTTCTGTGACGATTTTCTCACTTCAGATCACCCTTGCATGGGACTTGGATATTGGTCAAGGGTCCCGCTACTGAATCTAGGCAATGGCTCGGCAAAACAAAACATTTCGACTTTGATTGATCTGGTAGCTTGTTTACGCTAAAATACGAAAAGAGAGAATCTTAGCGCACATCATGTTTTGCCCCTGCCAAGAAAACTGCCCCAAACCGATGCGTGCAATACAATTTAACACGCGGTGACGAGCTCGCGAAATTCCTCTTACGATAGAGCGTCATGCGCAATGATATTATCGTAAGGGTCCCGCAATAACTGCGTTCAGTAATTGGAAAAAACTACCCACTTGTCCAAATATAAGGTATTGTGAAATGTTGGTTCTCGCCATGTTTGCGCGAATATAGGGCGTTGGGCAACAAATCCAATTTTTTGGATCCTAAGTCTCCCTGCAAAACGTCTTCGGTGGCAAAAAGAGGGGTGGGGGTTGGCTCCTACACATAACCCAACAGGGTCGGAATGGCGCATAGTTGTACGTCACGGGCGTTATGTTGTTTGCGTTTTGCATGTTTCGTCGCCTATTGCTTGCCCTGGTTGCGCTCTTTGAGGTGTGTTCTTGGGATCGGCGCGTCGGATTACCCCGGGTAAGTAAAAAATAATAGTTGAAGATCCGAGCCGCTGCCTCTAAAAGCACTACCCTAACTTTGAGTGGATTGGTGTTTTTGGTGCTGTAGTTATCTCATTTTGCCACTAAACGAAAGCTCGCATAGTATCTTAGGCCTCGGACAGGGTTCACGCGATTTGACCGTCGCGATTTAATAGCTGCGATTTTCATTCATTTTCATTTTACATTCAAAAATTTCGAACTGGAAAAGTATCACAACCAAAATGCAAGCTGATCGGCATGCCATAAACTCGTAACATTGAATCGCGACGATCAAATCGCGTGAACTCTGTCCGAGGCCTTAAGAACCTTCACTGAGGAAATCTGCCAGACTTGTATGCGATTATTCAACGTAAGAATAAACAGAATGAAAATCAAGAGGAAATCAAAAAATTAGCTTCGAAGACCAGCAACAAACTGGTTGGCATGGTACAGCACTATTGAAACTTGTATTATTGAGCGACTGCAACGTGTAGAATAGTGATATTTTAATGTTTTGCTTTAATCATTTTCCGTCAATGTAGCCATGCATTGTATTATTACGCTTTCAAAGCTCTCTGTTGTTATTGATATGTTGCAAAGCAGCCAAGTGCCAAATTGATCTCGATTTTATGAAAGCTGATTTGATGTAATAAATGTTCTGATTATATATGTTGTGGTGGTGTATGATAACAAGACTACTTTAATCACAAGTAAAGCATCACCTTTGCCTTTTGGGAACTGCGTTATAAGCAGGTACTGAGAAAGTGCTGTTGTAGTCTTTTAGACTCCGGAATAATCGCTAACAAACACCTCCCTCATGGAGCTTGCTAGTCCCGTAGGGAGGTAATCGCCTAGCGATAATGTAGATATCGCTGGTCGATCTTCACAGATAAAGGGTTTTGATTCCAGCATGGTTTTTATCAAGTGTTCAAAATCAATCACCATATAGGACATAAAGTGCATAGGTCGCTTGTTTTGCTGGTGCTTGGGCATATAGAACATTTATTTAGGTATTAGGCTGCTCCAAAAGTAAACTCTTTTTTTGAAAATTCAAGCCGTTTTTTGTTTTCCTAGTGTATTTAGGGTATCATTCGATAGAGCAGATCAAGCCTTACAAAATGACCGCCAAAGGTCCGCCTAGTTTGTCTTCCATGTAATGTTTGAAGCCAAAATTGAGAACCGTACGGATTTCGCACTTGGTCATTATACAGTAGGCACATATTAGTACTCAAATATACCTTTGCTGGATTTTTTTCTTCCATAGAAAGCGAGAAAAATAAGACAGTCCAAAAATGGCAAACTCCGCCCCCAGCCCCTCTCACAGATGCCGTTGTATGCTACAACCCCTTCCTAAGTATATAATCAAAACTCACCTCTGCATGTACTTTTATAATCGAGAAATACCAAGTTTTACATGAAAAACCTTTAAAAAGTGGCATTTTGACATTTTGGGACCACCTTTGTTTCTCAATTTTGAGCTCCGGAAAAAATCCGCCAAACACATTTTTGGGTACTACTACTTGTCTACTATGCTAGGTTGTTGCATAAATTCTGTCCGACTTGAAATTTTTGACTTTAAAATGTCATAACTTCTTTCAAAATCAGCTTTTTCCCAAGATCTTAGTTTCTGTGTGTTGAGCAATTCCTTGGCTATCAGACACGTATTGAAGCCTGTAAAAATCCTCGTTAAGGAAGAAGCAAGAACTCAAAAACTTTACAGCGTTTTTCTTCAAAGCTTTCTTATTTGACATGGCAGTGCTCCTTTATGAGAATTGATAGGCATCTTGTCTAACAATGGATAAATAGAGAATTTTTTGTAGATTATTTTGCACCATAAAAGAGCCCATAGGGTCTGCGTTGCCGAAAAAATTTTTTGACCGAACAAAAAAATGGCCACTTTTTGACCTCGCTTCAACGCATGTGTGCTTGCCTATTTACAAATTACGAAAATTTTACAGTTGCTATGAGCGCCGAAAAAGAATTGGTGGATGGTCTCTGCTAGCTCTTGCTTTACGCTAGCACCTCCACTTTGAAGTCGTCGATTGCTTCTTCTTCACAGAAAATTATAGCTTGTAAAACATCTATACAGAAAATTAATGTTTGACAATAAATTTTAGTAGCAAGACGTTTGTTTCATGGAACTGAACTTATGCGTATGCCAGCCTCTTACACCCTTATTCCGCAGCCAATTGAAAATTGACCTGAAAGGCGCATTGTGGAGATTTTCTCGCAAGAACAAATTTCTAAGGTGAGAACGTACCTCGGTCACTTGGAGATTTTAGGCCTGAAATCTCCTTACACTAAGAAATTTATTGAAACTTGACATGCCTTAGAAAGCGCAAGAAAAGCAATTTCCAATGATACTAACAATACCGCATTAGAGATGAAATTCTCTTAGAACAGCTGCCTCAAACATAAGGCAAAAAAATCGGACAGAACTTATGCAACAACCTAATATAATGACCTAGTTGGAAGTCCGCAGGAATTTGATTCGATTTTTAGGGTAGCTGAAAAATTTTGATTTTTGGCTCCCTCCAAATTTTACCTGGGTTACGATTCAAGTACTTTGTAGTCTTTTTGTAGAGCTTGCTCCGCTCTACCGAATGGTACCCTAAATCTGTCAAGAAGAACAAAAACAGCTCAAGTTATTTGAAAATGGAGTTTACTTTTGGAACAACCTATAAAAGCAGGTGTTTTGCTTTTGTTTTCAAGTTTAATCGTAGAGGTAAGTAGTGATTACAAATTTGGTAGAACAGGGAGCTTCAGTATGCCAGATTGCGTTAAAATCAGCCTGACCAAACAAGAAGAGCGTGCATGTTTGTCCATTTGCTAGTGTTTGATCAGATGTTATTGAAACATAGTCCATTCTATGATACAGCAAATCTGCATTAATCGCCATAAGACCTCTATGTTAAGTAAGTGAGTGAATAGACTTTAAAAGATTGTCGACTTCCGTTATAGCTGATAGGGCATTGCGGACGTTTGGCAGTTCTTCTTATTGTTAATAAGATAGCACAAAAGCAATACTTTCGGTATAGAAGTTGAAAAGTTCAAAACTTCTGAATGCAACTCTTCATTTGCTCTATTATTGAAAAACGACGATAGAAACCCATTACTGGTAGCGATTTTTGAATTGCCTTATCACTGAAACGTATGCCTAAGATGAAATTATAAATTATTATCTGCTTTAGCAAATGCTAATGGGATTCGCTCATCAATGTCACCTTCTAAAATAGGAAGAGTGAGTTTTTACAGCTTAATCAGGCCATTTGTCTATGCCCACATCGACGTGATCTGTGGTGCTTTGATTGTAGAGTACAAGAATTGTACAGCTTCACTAACATTAAACTGTTTAGCCATTGTTAAGGCACTCATCTCTTCGAAGCTCTTAACTGCTGGACTTGCAATCTCGTTTGTTTTCATACTCTGTGCTTACTACGAATGTCTTATCTCAAGTAGTAGAGGTAAGAAAATATTTCTGGTCTGGCAACGCTTTTTAGTAGTTAATAATAATGTCCATTCCAACTCCTATGCTTCATGTGCATGGCTGATTTGCGGTAAGAGGAGTGCACCACTAAAAAGAGCTGACCAAGCTCTGGTTTATTATAAGTTTTGATGGAAATCCTTTCTGCTTAAAACCTACAGCTTCCAAAATGAGCTTCTTACTAGAAGACAAATGGAGTCTTCTTCCGCACCTGCTGTTTTTTGGTTATAACGCCTTCTGCACACTATGTATAAGTACATAGAACGGCTTTGTGGTTCATCTTTTACATAGAGCTGAATTTCTGTTAGTCCTCGTGTCTGTCTGCCTGTGTCTGTTTATTTGGTATTTGTATATATGAAATGAAAAACTCCATTTCTGACATACCTGATCAAAGTTTGCACGCATACACTTCGAGTGTCGTGGGCTACTTCTCTTTACCGATCGATATCGATTTTATCGATTTCTTGTCAAATTTCGGATTATTGGTTGGGAGTCACCATAAGGGGAGGGGGGGGGGAGGCTTCGCTGATTACGAATAAATAATCTTTGAAATCATCCATCAATATTATCGATTTTGAATTTTTTTTGCAAACTTTGAGTTGCGGGAGTGGAGTTTAGCACAGGTGATTAAGTGAGCGTGCTGATTATGAACGCGATACATATCATCTTTTGGAATCATTGTTGCCTTCAGTAATTTTTTCGATTTTTTCTTGCAATTCTTAGTAAGGTGGGAATGTCGTAGGGTTAATTGAGCATGGTGGTAACGAGTAGCATTTAGGAAAATACCTATTGCTTGGCCTGAGGAGCTGGGAGTTGTACAGACGGGTTAGACAATGTTGATTACAGAAAAATAGCGGTGTCAGGGAACTGGCATATAGAAGTGGGAGAGGGACGGAGTGTGTACAGAATAGGAATGGTGGTCTTAATCGCACTGCATTCACAAGTGGGCGGAAATTGCCTGTTGAGAAGAAACGCCTCAGATAAAGCTTAAAGGCGGCGTAAAGGCACCTGTCCTCAGTACCGTAATTAGCGGACGACTTACCTCGACTTGCAGGGTTTTGCAGGGAAATCCAGCACGGGCGGGGGGGTCCGCACACAAGTAGCCTGAGGCAAGTCATCCGTCTGTCTTTTCTTTGAAGTCATTTTCCTTCCTTCAAATTCAACAAAAAAAACATTGCAAAGTTGTGCTGATTATCTAACCCAACAGTGCTAAGAATGTTGCTAACAAGAACAAATGAGTTTTTGAAATATCGAATTTTTCAATAAACCCCAACCTTCGTTTGGTGTGGACCAAGTGATAGGGTAGACGAGTAGTTGTGGAATAGATTTATTCGCTTGTGAGTATATTTGGACAGAGAATACCCAGGTGTTCCGGTGTGAAGCAACCTCTAATACATTTGGAGGCTCCTTATATACGAAGAAAGGCGGAGCTAAACCGAATACAAGGTACAGAGTATACGAGTTGATGCTTAAGAGGAGATGCCACTCTTGGCGCACCACCCAGTGGGTACCACTCATTCTTGAGTGATTAGACACTTAAGAGTGAGTAGCTCACTATTTAGCCTACGGTCTGGACAGAATATAGAGTTCATATGGTTGATGATACAGAAATCATTAACATTTCGACTTGTGGTTCATCGCAATTCTTGTGATTCCAGCACATTATCTGTTCCTATCAGAAACACGCTTAGCATTGTTTGGTTAGATAGTGGAACTTCGGCACAATTTTATTAGCTCTGAAATAGAAAAATGTCCTTGAAGAAAAGACGGTGGGGAGCTGGGGATCATCGTGGTGCTACGTATCAATCGCAAGATCATGTGCTGGTTCAAGATCTGGCAATTACACCAATTGGAACCAGCACACGATCTCCTGAGGCGCACGCGATGTATCAATCCGTGCGCAACATCGTGTAAGTACACGATCTGCGGTGTTCGTGTGCGCCAGAAACCCGGACTGGCGGACATGGAAGACGTGTGCTGGCGCAAATGCGAGATGGATCCTTAAGGTGATTTCACTTCGATTTCCCAGAATTGTGCCTATTCCTCTCCATTTTTCTCCTTTGCGCTGCCCTAGTGTTTCATTTGCGCACTTCTATTTGTTAATATGCGATTACTAAAGAAACCAAGTATACTTCAAGTATCCTCGAGTCATTCGTGAGAGAGCTTACGGACAACGCGCAGAACATTAGCAATCCTTATATGTTAGTGCAAACGTTTTGTTGCCGCAAACCGATAGGAGATATTCACTTTTGTATGAGTTTACTCATGCACAAAAGGGTAGAAAAAAAAGGAAAATGCCAGAAAGTGGCGAATTACAGGGGGTATAAGGCGTGTGCTGTAGGTAATTTTCTAGTCAGAAAAGTGGTGATTTCAGAGCTTTCAAAAAATAAATAAATGAGTAATTGCAATAGCAAATTTGATACAGTCTGGTCTGTAATGCCACACGCAAGATTCTCATTTAGGAAGTGCAAAATACATACTTAAGACTCTTTATTGTATTGAAATCGACAAATATCTGTTTTGCTTCGTTATTAATCATATTGGTTCAATTATCAACTGCTAGGCTATCCTATCTCTTCATATCTCAGCAGTTCTTCCTGCGTCCTGTAAGAAACATGATTACACGAAAGCAGTTTTGCTTTCATCGCGTACCAGTTCATGAGCGAATACGTCAACGGGTATATTGGCACTGATTGGTAACATAGCTGCCTCTATAGGTACATTGGTACTGATTTGAATGCTCTGCAATTACTAGACGTTACTCAATGAAAATGAAGAGAAGGAAGGGGTTATTTGAGATTGCAAAACTACGAAATCTTCCCAAATATTTTTATTCACGTGTATAGGGCATATCAACCACTACGGTCGGGGGTACCCAGGGGATGAGGCAGCGTGCGCGCCGCGAGCGAAGGAGATTGCACTCCGAGCGCATCACGCACACTCACGGCCAATTCTTTCGCAGTTTTTTGTTGTTTTCTTCCTTCTTTATGCGTCTGTTCTCCTCCGGTGTACATGTCTCATAGATTTGATTTTAGTTCATGGGGCGGGGTATTTTCGGAGGAGAGTTTCGAAAGTACGCCATACCAGCAATAACATTGGATATTGTTCTCTTCTCAAAATAACGTTTTCATTTATGCTTATGTTTGAGGTATGCGGAGATGAAAATGTATTCCCGTCGCCATCGAGAAAGCAGGTAGCAATCGCTTATATAATAACTTAGTTGCGAAAGCTCTCGAACACCAATACCATATTCCTAATATAAAAAAACAATACCTACATGTTTGATATTGAACAAAATCCGAGTGTTAACACGTTGACGACCGTGTGCATCCGCGCGTATGCACGCCCAGACCACCTTTTAGCGCTTTCGTGCATCAGTTTATCATGTTTAAACGAAAAGTTCTCAGGCAACTTCTATGCAGTGATAACATTGGTGGCCTGGTTGTCATATAGAACACACGGCATTGCGGTAGGTGTTGAACAGTCCAAACCGCAGGCGTAGATCATCAGTCCATTTTGAGGTGGTCAAAAATGGCTCGGTCGTCAACGTGTTAATTAACCTTGGCATTATAATATACGATTATTGAATTGTTTAAGCTTACCAAGGTGGTATAGAACTCAATAAAATGGCTGACGCGTTTCGGCGATTTATCGCCTTCTTCAGAGCGCTGTAACGAAAGTTTAGCCGCGACAATTAAAGACTCACGGCGGTCGCCACTGTCCACTATCCTGAGATAGCGGAACCGAGTAAACTGACGTGACCCTCCTCCGCTGTCTATTTATAGTCCCCAAGACGCTGATAAACTGTAAGATCACTTATCATGGCTACACTGTCATCCTTTCTATTCATTTGGGAAGAACGGGCGGAGATGTAGAAAGCTTCAAGGGTTTTACGCGCTAGAATTTCAGATTCTTGCACTAAAATTGATGCGGTGACTTCTATGGTGGTGTTTTGATGACATTCTATACGATGAGCCCCTAGTGGAGTAGAGATTTTGGACTTTTGTAGACCATCCAGATGTTCTTTGACGCGAGAAATTAGTGGACGTCCTGTTTCTCCTATGTAAGTTGCCCCGCAAGCATTACAAACTATTTGATAGACAACACCGGATACCATACAATCTCCCTGTTTACCATACGGACAAATTGGGCAAGCATTAGTCATGCAGAGACGATCATAAGAGCGATTGCGTACTAATTGCTGCTTGAGATTTGGTGGAGGTATTTCTACCATCCTTACCATATCTTGCAATCCTACTTGAACTAAGCTTTTGCGAACCTCCCGACTTATTCTATCTGAAATAAAGGGTAGGCAGAACGAAATCTTTTGATCCTCGAAACTTGTCCGTCTAGCAGCAGAACGTCGGGATTTGTGGAACTTTTGTAGAAGGTACCCATTACTACTTGCTACACTGTCCCATTTCCAAAGAGTGGATGCGTTCTTGGGGTCCAGATGAGACTTGCGATACTGTTTTGTACATGTTTTTTTATAACAGAATTCTTAACCAAGCGCAGATGTGCCGAAGTGTAGTGCACTAAGATATTTTTGCAACTAGGTTTGCGATACCATCTTGTCTTAAATTCCCCATTAGCAATTCTCACCTGCACGTTCAAGAATGCAAGCCAGTCATCCTTGGGTCTCTCTCTTGTGAATTGGATTTGTGAGTACTGCCGATTCAAAAGATCAAAACAAGTGTCCATTTCGCACTGAGTGGGGCATACTATCAAACAGTCATCTATGTACCTACAATACAGAAGAAGTTAGCGTTCCATGACTGGCGCTTCAACTTTGGACATGAATACTTTAAATTAATTAAATTAATTAATTTAATTAATTAAAGCTTGTCAAGAAACTAAGAAAATAGAACAACAGCTTCTACGAACAGTCCTAAAAGTTAAACAAAATCATTTGTACAAGCTACTTAATAAGTGTGAGTACAAAGAATGATGCTGTAAACGTCTTCTACCTGACAAGCTCTGGAAAACAATTGTAGATCAATCTATACAGGTTTGTAACAAGATTCGCCTCGATACAAAAACATGCTTACAAAGAAAGTTCAACAAAAAGTGAACAAACTCAGAAGAACACTGGCTAAAGTGAAAGCGGTAACATTGCATCGTAGTCACTGTCAGAAGCAAAAAGAAACTGTGAGTTTAGGGCTTGGATGTTGATCGTTTACTTGCAATTCGCCAGAAGCTTGACAGATACGTAGGAGCTCCAAAGCTAAACTTGCAACAGCAAGCTCGCTTAGCTCAGAGATCAAAGGTGAAAGATTTCGAAAAGACAGGTTCATATGAGCATTTTTTAGATGCTGAAACAAACCAATGTGACAGCAAGAGGTTCGATTGAGTATATAAACGACAAATCTGGAATTTCGGAACTACTGTACCAAGGGGATATGATTTTGACAGAGTAGCAACCGTTTTCAGCTGTGTTCCCCGTTCCCTCAAAGTTCTTTACAGAAAGCAAGCTGACGAACTGATTGAGGGAGAGGATGGCGCCCGTGATCGCAGACAGGCGAATGTCAATGTGAGCAAATGGAATAAAGTTCTGTACTTCTCTTTCGACAGCTCAGCAAGTAGGTTTTGCACACTAGTAGTGGCCCAGTACCACTGAAAGATGAGGTCTTCCAAACCCTAATGCAGGTGAGAAAATGAAGAGGGCAGCTTGGAGGGGGACTAAGCTGTGGCACGATAATACTTGCATTGATATGGTTGAAAATAAGACAGGTAAAAGAGGTTTATAGTGAAAAGGGCTTTGAAAATGAACAGCTCACATTCAGCCCCTGAACGTGTAGAAGTTTTTTTCGGAGTGGGATGCTACTCTGCTATTGGAAACCTCCACAAAAAGCAACAGCTTTCACTGGGACAAGGCTGTGATGATGTATGTTTTTGGCATTTTGTAGAACTCCCAGACTTTGCGAGTTCACTGATGATCGCAGAGGCCGAGAAATGAAGTATAAATAGGGTGCAGCCAATAATACAAGTAACGAGAAATCACCCTTTCCTTCTGCATCCGCCCATGTTCTTGATAATCTTGGGTCTAGACAAAGATAAAGATAAAGACAGGTTTCAAGATAAAAGGACTTGTAACATAATCTTGGGTCTTTTCTTTTATAACCTTGTGCTTTGTTCCTAGTATTGGACTGCTGCGCACGAGTTTGGCCACGCTCTTGGCGTTCATCATACACACTCAAGATTCGACCGTCAAAATTATGTTGACGTCAATATCGGAAATATCCAGGTGGGTATAGGCACCGCATAACATGAGGCACGCGTAAAATGTAAGTGCCTGATTTGAGAGTGGCTCGGAACGCAACTTCAACCAAGAAAAAAATACAAACAATTATGGTACACCCTACGACTTTGGTAGTTTTATGCACTACTTCGGTTACGCGTATGTTTACCGTCACAGACTTGCAGACTTTTTGCTTAGGTCTAATTACGAATTGACTTTCAGTTTTGCAAAGACGAATCGAAACCAACAATAGTGCCTCACAAGCAATACGAAAATTACCTGGAAACAATGGGTTCACCGTTTATAAGTTTCTATGACATACTTCTGATGAACAAACACTACGGTTGTCTTGGTGAGTCTTAACACACTGACGACAATGTGACCCACATGGTTGGGTCATGCAATGACTGTGATTTTAGAAGTTCTGTTATGCTTTATCCCTGGGAATTACTTCCGCTTTCTCAGCTACTTCTCAGAATCACTGTAGGGATACTGCAAATGCCGGCCTGCTTGATTTCAGCTAAAAATACTCAACTTACTGTAGAAGGCACTGTCCCACAAGGCAGACAGCTAAAAATGCACGCTGTCGTCAACGTGTTAAAAAATGCGCCTAGTCGCTTTGATGGCGCAGTTTCTATTGCTTAGTTTGTAGATAGAAAATGGTAAGTGCTTAGGCTGTCATCGATTAGGCAATCGTTATCTCTGAGCACTGCGGTAATATACTATGGCATACCTGTAGAACGGCTACAAGTTTGTAAAAATATGCTTGGCGTTACTCAATCTTCTTGTGCTAGTTTGCGTAGGTGGAGATATAAGCGAACAATTTGTTGCGAACACGCGCTCTTGCAGTGAG
This sequence comes from Cylicocyclus nassatus, assembly GCA_958299035.1. NCBI lineage: Eukaryota > Metazoa > Nematoda > Chromadorea > Rhabditida > Strongylidae > Cylicocyclus > Cylicocyclus nassatus. The sequence goes on from CATQJL010000316.1 coordinate 70,869,992, forward strand.
TGTGGGAGTTCTCAAATTGAAATGAGCAAGTAGAGCAATTAGAACGTATCGACTTTTATGTAATTAAAGCACCAAACATACAGGACAAGGGCATTCTCGAGAGTGAAAAGTGGTTATTCAGTGGTTATTCATTCAAGAATGTGCGGGAAACAGGTGGTTGGCGGTTCTTAACGGAGTGGAGTTTCAGTACGTAGTATAAGCGGTTTATCCTTCAGTGGCCCAACGTAGATCTCGCTATGTATCACCTAACTTTGGACCTCTTCGCTATAGTAACTATAATGCATGCACACGCGGCCGATAGTCGAAAAAAATCTCTCAGATTTCACTGTCAAGCGATCTGCAACAGCGTAATCAAACATGTCCGATAGACTTAGCTAAAGCACTGAGCAGTGGCTAAAAATGGTTTTTGCTTTGAGCACTGCTTGCGCTTCACGCCGCAGCAATTTCCACAACGCCGAGATTGAGCTACGGTCGTACTTAAAAATGGTCTTTGTTGAAACTATGCATTAGTTCTCTTTGTGTGGAAGATTCCTCTACCAGTGAATCTTTATCGACATCCTCCATCAGTAAATCTTTATCGACACAATCTTTATTTTCAAGAATACATCGTTACAGTGAAACTGATCAAACAAAATCAATCAAAAGGATTTTTCTTTGATTACCTCAAAAGCTGACTATCCTGTTCAAGCTCATCATATATACGCTTACACATCTCGCCCCACCAAGCGATTGTAAAATGGTGTCTAAGGTTTGAAAAAAATTTTTCAACTCCAGATAAGTGCGCGTCTGAACGCTCCGCTGCAAAATGCAAGATGGGTGGCTACCCAAATCCTCGAGATTGCTCTAAATGCATTTGTCCCCGTGGATACGGAGGTGCATCATGCGATGAAAGGGTAAGCTATTACATTTGATAAGTAAACATACTCATTAATGAAAGTTACATTTGTTTTAGCCGCAAACGAAGAAATGCGGTGAAACACTCACTGCTTCTTCTAAAGCGAACACCATCGCATATACTGTGGGAAATATCTTAAATAAGGAAGAAATGGAAGACTTTGAAGAATGCTACTACTGGATTCAGGTTTGAAGCTGGATTAAGTAGATCAACAATTTGTGTTCTATTATGTATTATAGAATCCCGGAAGAAAAACGATTAAGATGACAATCAAAAAAGTTGAAGTGAAGGTCAGTGATATGTCTGATTACTATACTAGTTTGGGTGCCGGTTGCTCTACTGGAGGAATTGAGATCAAAGCACAAAAAGATCAACTTCTGAGTGGCTACAGGTTTGCTGATAGCATCAAAAACAAGTCTTTAAGGAACTTCCTAACGCTTCGGTGCATTCTAGATTCTGTGATCCTGACGCAAATGAGGGAAAGACCATTACCTCGTCCAATGACATTGTTCCCGTCATAATTTATAATCGCCAGGGAGCAACTGAAGTCGAGTTGGAATATCGCACAAGTATGCAGCTGCAACTTTTCAAATTGCTAGAAACTTCATTTGAATGGAAGAATTTCAGACTGATCAAGAGGCGTGAAAATGCACTTGCGATGTTTCTCTAACACCGATAAGCAATAAATGTTTTCAATGCAACTGTGTTTGTAAAAAAAAGCATTGATGCTTTTTCTGCATCCAGAGTTGCTTGCACCAGCAGCTCCGTACTGGGCTAGGTTGACGACTCAGTCTAAGAGGAAGTCTTCTCTCTTGAGTATAGAGGAGAGGACCTATTTATCAAAGTGACGAACTGAGAGATATTTGCACATATACAGAGCAAAGAAAGCTGTTCTTTGTAACGCTTGCTCTAAATTCTTATCTTTTTGCTTTAACTTCCTTTGTTTCTGCGAAAAAGAGTGTTGCTTAGGCTCGTATGCACGTATATCGTCGCTGGGGAGGAGAAGGAATCTGAGAGAGGATGCGTCATATCTCGCTACTCTTCGTGTCTTTCTTCTTCTTTCTCTATCTTGCTTATAAAGTTTTTCATGCACTTGTACCTGCGCGTAATGGATGCCAGGTTATTTCCATAGAGATTGGTTGTTTGCCATTTTGTGTGATCTTCAGGGAATCCCCTGAGGATCACCTTTCATTTTCAAAGTGATCTATATTCATGAGAAATCAATGGAAATGCTGTAAAGTTGTACTGAGGACATACTACGGCACTGCTAAGCATATTTTCGACATAAGAAATGGAATCCGAAATTTGTGAAATTTACGATGCTCGCGTGCTAGGGATTACCGAAAATTTCGATATCCTGAGATTTCACTCATTTCTACCATATTCATCTTAAGCAGTGCCGTAGTATATTCACAACACAATTTTACAGCGTTTCATTGAGTTTTCAGAGAGAAAAATGGCATCGAAATTGAGGGGTGATCCCCAGGGTATCAAACAATTAGTGAAAATCTAATCAATCACGCCAGTAAATTTGCATTCACTATGCGCAGGAACAAGGGTATGAGAACCTTCATAAGCAGGATAGAAAAAGAAGAAGGAGGATACGTAGAGTAGCAAAATATGATGCATCATCCCCTATCAGATCCGCTCCCCTCCCCAGCAGGGATGTATGCATACGGGACTTAGTCGGGAGAAATCAGGATGGATTTAGGATACACAAGGAATTCAGGAAAGCCAGAGGTCGGACTAGGAACAACGATGACTTATCAGAAAGCAGAGCTTGAATCTTTTTGCTCATGGTTTTTACAATATATTATAACGTAAGCACTTGGGAGATTGATTGAAAGAATTCACTGCTAGTAAGTCCATCTAGCTGCAAGTCTTGCAGTCTGAAGCCAAAATTCACGAGCATTTGATGAATCGAAAACGAACCCAAACAGTGGAACATCCTGCATGTAGACACCAGTTCGTCAATGTATATTAGAGACGTGCAAAGGAGAACAACTGGAGGCCTAGCATATCGTTAACATACGGGTTTTAGTTTTACGTGAACGCTATCTTTGAAGGACAAAAACTCCGATTATGGCTCCAAAGCTTACTTAAGTTCATACTTGCGCAAAAGAATCCACCGAAAATTGCGAAAGACGAGAGATTCCAAAACCTTATAATTCAAATTTGCACAAGTGTCGCCAAGGCTGAGACGCGATGTCGCTGTGAGATTGATGACCTGACTGGCAGCACTCTTCTTCACAGAGCAGATGGGCGAAGCTTTTCCACTAAGGCGTAGGTTCCCCAACTTCTGGAACAGCTTCTTCGCTTTTAGCCTATCGCTGCGCACTTGCGCAATTACGTGCGTCCGCTTTCGCATAGTACTGCAATCTGACCATTGCAGTACTATGCGAATTTTTTGCCTTGACACTGTGTTTACGGCATCCGATTCAGATAGCTATTACAGCATTGGGCGGTAAAATGATTGTTCCCACGCACAGGTAACGATATTTGGACCAATATTTGGACCAAAGTTGTTGTATAAACGGCTTAGGCTGTAGACGGCTTTCTTGGTTAGCTCTTATCTGCAAAATCAGGGTTCGCGTTGGGTCTGGCTTGGTTTTTATAAAACGTTTCCATTGTAGCAGTGTGACCCCAGGTTAGCCTACTATCGCCTATGTTTTTCCTCATCTACACGGCAGATCTACCATCTTTGTTGAATGCCCACCCAGACATCAAGACAAGTTTTTGCAACAACATGAAAATCTATTCCTGCTGCACGGAGATTGAACGAGACGTGGTGTGCCTTGTGGTTTCTTTTTTCAAAGAGTCT